>JAVJIF010025975.1:0-73332 GCA_038442645.1 Agave tequilana
TTTTTAAAATCTTGGAACCATGGTCGCAATTAAGAAAGAGATTTTGAAACTTTAGATGACGAATAAATTTTTAAATTTATAAATTTTGTAACACGACGATAAAGGTCCTATTTTTTTCAAATTTTTTTTATTTCCTTCTATTTTTACTATGTCGCAGTATTTTCGAAAAAGTGATGTGCATACACTGCATGCGACCTCGGTCGCAGTTGATAAAATTATAGTTTCAGATTTGTGCGACTTTGAATTTTTTTTTGGACCTTTCTTATAGCCGAATGAGACGTGGTCGCAGTAGTATATGAAACTTACTTTTTTTTTTCTTACATACTGACGACATGGGGTCGCAATTGTTTAAATATGAGTTGTCGTCTCTTGCGACCAAGGTCGCAGTGTATTTAACGTCATTTGTTTTATCATACTTGGGTCGCAGTTGTTTCTGATTGCACTGTAGTCTTATGCGACCTTGGTCGCAGTGTCGACCCGGGTAGCATTTTTTTTATTGCACTGTAGTCTTATGCGACTTGGTCGCAGTGCGGTCTTGTGGTCGCAGCTGTTTTTGATTGCACAGTAGTCTTTTACGACCTTGGTCGCAGTGTCGACTCTGGTCAGAGTTGTTTCTGATTGCACTGTAGTCTTATGCGACCTTGATCGCAGTGTCGTCCCTGATCCAGTTTATGTTTGCAATGTATGACTGCGACCGTGGTCGCAGTTTATAAAAAAATATATATAAAAAATATACTTTTTAAAAACATTGGTCGCAGTGTATGATTGCACTATAGTCTTATGCGACACTGGTCGCAGTGTCGTCGGGGCAAGTTGTTTGTGTTTGCATTGTATGACTGCGACCGAAGTCGCAGTTTATTAAAACCCCCCTTATAAATTTAAATGATCATTGATCTGAACTGTTTAATTTTCTTACTATTAGGTAAACAACAGATAAAGGTTCGTCCTCTGAGATCAAGCCTGAAAACCTATGTGCGAGTTCATGAAGAAATTTAAAAAGTACATTCAGGCAGATTTCTTAGAGGAGATGAACAATACCCCATTTGGCCCAATCTTCATGGCGTTTTACAATGAAGAATTTGGGGCTGAAAAGAGTCTAAAAATCAAACGTTGCTGTACTGCGTATTTTAGACCAGTATGATAGGGATACAAGGACCTTTAGAATTGGGGGCAAACAGATTGAGTTAACAGTGGAGGATGTTTGCCCTCACATTTGGTCTACCTATCATTGGGACAGATTTTGTGATGAAATAAAACATATACGATGAAAGATAGAGGGGTGATAAAACATTATTTCTCCAATATAAAGAAGATCACTAAAAGTATCCATTGAAGATGCTTTGGATGATCTTCTTGTCAAGAAGAGGTGGAGAGGTGAATTCGATGTGACACAGGATGAACAGCTTGAGCAGCAGCAATTGACTTTACATGAAATTATAAGAGACATTCAAAGATTTGCAGCTCAAGACTTTACCACATTATCATCCTATACATGTCGGCCACTCTTTCTTCTCTGGCAGTAAATGCACGGTGCCGTAGTATATTGTGGAACAGATTGTCAATATGCAGCTGATGAGGACAATATGCTGGACAAAAGCTGTGTTGGCAATCCTGATTGAGTCAATAGACATCTTCAGGCAAACCACGTACGAGCTGCAAGGATGCTCCGTGCAAATAATTGTAAGTACAAATCTCATTTTAGCCAACATTGTATGAAATTTACCCAAAAAAATTGTGAATATTTGTGTAAACTAATTTAATTTTCCTTTTTTGCAGTATTGGCTATGTGAGAGGGCTCCTATTTTTGAGCCGAGGTCTGGTTTGGAGGACAAAACCCACGCGTTTTAAGATGGAACCTCCAAAATATTAGTAGATCTCTAATTGAAGTTGATCTAAATGAGACTGACAGCAATATTGTAAGATAGACTTCTTTTTATGTTCAGTACAAATAAAATTAGACCATAGTCGCAGTATTGAGCTGCACCTTTCGCAGTTCGTTTTGTGCCTGACAAACAATGTGCGACCATGGTCGCATTCTCCTGAAAATACCTTTTACATGGAATGCGACCATGGTCGCAGTGTTGAGCTGCATTGGCTTGGCAGATAATTTTGGCATGACAAACATACTGCGACCGTGGTCGCATTCTTTTAAAAATACTTCATAAATAAACTGCGGACCATGGTCGCAGTATCATTATTTCATTGTTTATTTTTAACTTACCTTTTTCTGTTATTTTCAGATTTTGAATCGAATGGCCAACATCTCTATTGCTGAAAAAAATATGGTTGGCCTTCCTGTTGAAGGGAAAGGAGGAGGAAGAAGAAGCAGAAGCAGAAGATGAAGATGAAGGAGAAGAAGAAGAAGGAGATGAAGGAGGCCATACATATAATGAAGCTTACATCCCGGCGGAAAAGGAGCCAGAACCGGCTGAAACGAATGAGCAAGAACCAGTTTTTGAAGGTTATTTGCCACCTCCACGGATGTTCAAGCAGAAGAAATAAAACAATTGAGGTCTCAAAATCAGTACTTGAGAGAATATGTTTCTCAGCTTGAAAAAAAAATTTGAAAATATGGATACTGAGAACAGACTCAAGGCTGAATTAAAATTAAAAAGGAGAGAAAAAGAGAGAAGAAAAAACAAAAAAGGCAGCAGAAGAAATTAAAAGAAGAAGAGCTGCTGAGAGCAGCCGCTGCTGCGAAGAAGGAGAAGGAGAAGAAGAGGAAGAAGAGAAGGAAAAGGAGAAGAGGAGGAGAGAAGTGGAGGAGAAGGAGAAGGAGAATAGAAGAAGGGAAGAGGAGGAGAATGAAAGGAGAATGAGGGAAGAAGAGGAGAAGGAGAAGAGGAGGGAAAAGGAGGAGAGGAGGAGGGGAGAGGAGGCGCAGCAGAGCAGGAGGAGGGAAGAGAAAGAGAATGAGAAGAGGAGGAAAGTGTTGGAGGAGTTAAAGAAGAAGAGGAAGGAAAAGAGGAAAGTGACGGAAGAGGAAATTAGAAGGAAGGGTGAAGAGGAAAAGGAGCACAAAAGAATGAAGGAAACAGATGGAGAAGCAGGCTGAAGAGGAGAAGAAGAAAAAAAAACTGAAAGAGGATAAAATCATGGGTTCTGAATCTATTTTAAATATTCCTGGAGAAGATATGCCAAGTTTTTCTCTGAATATAACTCAAATGATTCAAGAAATCCAAAGAGATAGAGCTTCTGAAGAAGAAATTCAAGAACATACTCCGCCTCAGAAGCAATCCTCAAAAGAAGCTGTTTTGGAATACTCTAAAGGAACGATAGAAAGGGGAGTCAAAGAACGCAAGCGCGCTGAAAGAGATCGCGATGACTCCGACTTCGTTTATCCAAAACAGAAGAAGAAAAAAAATGAACATCCTCTTCCAAGCCTGGGCTGTGAGTTCTGCCGCTGGTTTCGGCGACAAAGATTTCCTCTACTGAGCCAAAATCGAGAGAATTGACCGAAACCAGAGCATACAGAATTCTACAGCCCCATCAACAAGCTCTTATAAAAAATCTTCGACAAGTCCTTCTCTGAGTAAGTTAATTCATATCAAAAAAATCTGTTATACCTTTATATAAGAACAATTAAATTACTAACTTTGTTTTGAATATCTTTCAGTTCTACTGCGTATCAAGATACCGACAACGGAATTATTATTACAAGGAATGACATTGAGGACCTGATATTCAGTAGAGACTTAGATGCAAATATAATTCATTTCTACATGCAGCATCTAGAGAAGGAAAAGGATTAAAAAGCATATTCTTCCGGAGTGAAGCTTGGGTAAAAAATCTCTTCTCTCTACATTACGGTTTACTGTAATATCAATTGTGGAACAGATTACTTATATTCTCTATCTCTGTGTAGGCATGTACTGCGACTAAGGTCGCAGCTGCGCCTAAGGTCGCAGTTTATAATTAAAATGTACTGCTACTAACTAATGTACTGCGACTAAAGTCGCAGTTTATAATTAAAATGTATTGCGACTTAACTCATGTTCTCTATCTGTGTAGGCATGTACTGCGACTTAGGTCGCAGTTTATAATTAAAATGTAATGCGACTAACTCATGTTCTCTGTGTAGGCATGTACTGCGACTATGGTCGCAGCTGCGACTAAGGTCGTACTATCTCATGTACTGCGACTAAGATCGCAGTTTATAATTAAGATGTATTGCGACTAACTCATGTACTGCGACTAAGGTCGCAGTTTAAAATATGTTAATAAGAAACGCTGCGACCTTGATCGCAGTGTCTTGTCTTGACTTAATGACTTCTTATTTTAATTAATTTTTTCTTATATTTTAAATTCATTTTGTATTTTATTTTTTTCTTGTCCGCAGCACGGTGTTTAAATAAAAGTGAAGATTTGGAAGATCATTTCATCAAGCAGAAACTGTTGAAAAACTGGACAGCTGATGTGCAGTACATGTTCTTCCCGATCAATCACAAACATAGTGCCGACGAACCAGATTTCACTGGACCTTGTTGGTATTTGATGCCGATACACAAGAGTGAATTTTTACAACTCTTTGGTTCCAGCTGACAAAAAAGTAGTATATTACAGCTTTACCAAAAAGATGCAAGAACAATGGTGAGTTGAAATTTAATATTTCGATTACTGGAAACTGGCATTTAATTTTATTAATACTAATTTTTGTTTCTATTAACATTGCAGAAAGAAAGATTAATACAGATTTTTCAGATTGATTTCAATAAATAAATAATGAGAAAAATAAAAATAAAGTACACAAGATGCCCCCAACAACCAAACAGGTATATAATTTTTTGACATCTGCTTACCTTTCATATTTTCTACCTTTTTTCAGTAATAAAATCTAATTTCATTTAATGATTACTCTGTGGAACTTTCAGTGTTGATTGCGCTGTATATGTATGCAAGTACATGGAAAGCATAGCGTCTGGTAGTCCAGCAGTTGTTGATACTGTTACGGATGCCGATGTACAGAGACTAAGAAGTGAGCTTACATACATGATACTTGCAGATAGAGAGAAGAGTTGGGATGAAGAAACAGAAATGATACGAAGGATGACATTTGACAAATTATTGATATACACAATTTTTTATTTTATAAATGTAAAAATAATTGCAATTGCAATTCATTAAATAATTTTTTTGTTTTTAATTTATAAACATTTCTATACATTTATTTATTATAAGTTCCATTGATTATTTCCAATCTACATTTGTTACACCTTGGATTTTACTATTGCGTATTGATATTAGAAACAAACATGCGTTCAGCAATTGTACTGCGACCAAAGTCGCAGTAATGACCTGTTTGAGTTACAGCGTTTCCTTATACGGCGATACTTAATCGAGACAGCGATAATGGTCGCAGTTACTTAATCATTTATCAGTTTCCAATGCGACTATGGTCGCAATAATGAACTGTTTTGGAGTTTAAAGTAATTTAAAGTTATAGTGTATTAACTTTTAAACTGTTTGGATAACTGAACAGTCACCTAGGAAGTATACAATTTTTGGGAAAAGGTAGAAAATAAATTTGGGAGATATTCACGTGATCCAAGGGATTAGGTAGAAAATGTTGTACAATTGTTACAAATCTTCATTTTAACTATTTTACGCTAAACGAATATACTGCGACCAAGGTCGCAGTTAATAATAAATTATTTCACCCGAAAAGTAAATTTTAAAATGAAGGTTGTGACTTTGGTCGTAGTTGCTGGCAGAAGTCTTAATAAAACAACAAAACTGCGACCTTGGTCGCAGTTGATGGCGGGAGTCTTAATCAAAAACAACACTGCGACCTTGGTCGCTATGCATGTTAATATAAAGGAAACACCTACCTAACGTACTGCGACCTTAGTCGCAGTCCATGTAATGCGACTCTAGATTGCAATTGCTGGCCATCTTTATCAATAACAACACTGCGACCTTGGTCGCAATTAACCATGTACACTGCTACCAAAGTTTCTGACTAACGTAGCAGTTTAAATGTACGCTGCGACCAAAGTCTCTGACTACATTATATACAAAAAAATTAAACTATAAAGTAGAATTTTGTAGCAGTAAAACTTTAAAGTACAACTAATACAAAAAATAATACAGTAGAAATCAAAGAATGATAATAAATCTGATTATAATGACACGCCAGTGGCGGACTGCGACTTAATCTCTCTACACTGTGCGACCATGGTCGCACTTCAAAAAAAGATGAAGTCTTTGTTCCTTCGAGATGGAGGCAACCCAAACCTACTTCTTCTGCCAATAAAAAAATAAATAGTAAGAATTTTAAAGATTAATCGGTATAAAAAAAATGATTAACAGGTTTAATGTAATACCAGTAACGGACAACCAGTCCTGTAATGGCCCAGCTCTTGGCAGTTACCACATCTTCGATGCTTAACTTCCTTCTGATATATAGAATCTTCAAAACCAGACTTAAACCTGGATGCAGCTCTAGGCCTCCCTTGGTTGGTACAGGACCAATTGAATCACGTATATTCAATTCTTCACCATCTCGCAATACGACAACAGATCCACTGGAACCAACCGCAGTTTTAGGCTGTGATGAATGATCATTTCCTGACATGGCTCTGTATTCTCTAGTGGTATCTTGGGCAAAACTTTCCAAAACTGCCTCCAACTTTGAAAGATTTTCATCAGAATCAGCGACCATCTCAAGAATTGCATTAAATTTGAACGAATTGTCCACAATCAAGCCGTCCGTGGAGTGCCCTGACTGGGAAAAGGCTTCATGCCATTTTCAATTGCGATATTTTTGTAACGAGCATCCAACCTCCATCTCTGAAGTATATATATGATTCTGGTATATGTGTAACGTGATTGCGCCACAAAATACACAGAATATGTCTACATAGGATACCCTCTGTTTCAAATAACGAGCAACTACAAGAAACATGAAGTTCCTCACGCTGATCATAACTGACCTTTTCCCAGTTGTCTTTTGATTCTGAAAAATTACCAACCAAATATATTGATCCAGGTTTGTCATGTTCCACCTCTTCTGAAAATAGTGTCATTACAACTGCGCATTCCTTTTGGAATGACTGAAAAATCTTCGGTGTATACAACTTCGAAACCTGTATCTCATATGGATTGAATGTACAATTGGGCACAGAATTCAAACCCCTAAAATCTTGAAGAGATTCAGATGTACGACGGGAAGCAACAGCTTTATCATATTGGTGAACAAATTCCAATAATTTAGTGTTTGAGTTAACAAAACCATCAAAGAAGGAATTAATACTCTCGGACCTCTGACTGGTTGTCATTCCCAGCACATAAAACATCCTTGAGATATGCATTAACCTAATGTCCACGGAGCCTGTACATCTTCATCAACCAACTGTCATCTTCTTCTTCTAACTGATATTTTCATTCATCAGACGCCATCGTTCCTCACAAGTACTTATATCGCGGGAGGTGTACCAAGCATGGAAATCGGAGACCATATCTTCTCCATACTTGTTTGACATTGGGATTTGTTGCTCGGTAATATGTTTCCGCACATGCCAGAAACAGTAACGGTGCCGAGAAGTTGGGAAAACAATCTTGATGGCGTCACCAATCTGCGCATCCTGATCAGTAATAATCAGCTTCGGTTCAACTCCATGCATACACTTGAGCCATTTCTGGAATAACCAAAAAAAAAGTATCTGCTCATCAGTAAGCAATGCACAGCCGAACAAAATTGACTGCCGGTGATGATTTACTCCAATGAATGGAGCAAATGGCAAGCTCAAGTGATTAGTTCTGTATGTTGTGTCAAAAACGATCATCACAGAAACTCAGATACGAGGAAATAGCTCTTCCATCAGCCCAAAAAATGCTTCTAAGTGTGCCCGCGTTATCGACTTCACTTGAAAAGGAAAATTCTGGATCGGTCTCGGCTTTCTCTTGAAAATATTTGATAATGCAATAAACTCATGACCGCAGTTATTTCTACGTTGACGAGTGAAATCAATAACTTGTTGAGGGCTCACTTCTTCACAGCCTTCTCCCTGGCTCATTGCATTCACAACGCGGGAAATATTTGAAGGCCGCATTCCAACATCAACCAGATTGCTCATAATACTTCTGCTAATTTTGAACGATGATTCTGGTGAGAGTAATGGTGATGTACCTTATCCGGGCTTGACAATTCATGTGAATGAGTATCAACAAATTTTGTGATAACCCAATGTCTTTTGTCCAAAAAAACGAAGACGGATATGCATCTCAGCAGGACAAGCTACTCTAGTGTTAACTCGACGATGCACTGTAAGCCCATCTTGTCTTTTGTCACACAACTTCTTCAGACCTTCCTTATTGCAGCAAAATTTTCTGCAAATAATCTCATAAGGAGGCTTCCGTGACTTATCTGTACCTTTTCTTCTCACGCTAAAACCTCTATTCCTTGCAAAATAATTGTAGAAATTGTATGCTTCCATATCCGACAGGAACTGTTTCCCTATAAACTTATCTGAGCTTCCAGACATTTCTCCATGTGCATTCATATCCTACAAAAAACAATTACACGAATTAAATGAATATAAATATTTTTTAGATATCACTGTATTCTAAAATATAAGTTATATAAATGCGACCAAGGTCGCATAAGAGATGAAAACTATATTACTTCTTATCAAATACTGCGACCAAGGTCGCAGTTATCCGTATGAGAAGAAATCTATATTACTTCTTACTAAAGACTGCGACCTAAGTCGCAGTAAATAAAAATAAGATTTCACATACGACATGAAATCTATAATACTCCTTATTGAAGACTGCGACCTAAGTCGCAGTTATCCATATGTGAAGAAATCTATATTACTCCTTACCAAAGACTGCGACTTAAGTCGCAGTTATCCGTATGTGAAGAAATCTATATTACTCCTTACCAAAGACTGCGACTTAAGTCGCAGTTACCCGTATGTGAAGAAATCTATATTACTCCTTACAAAAGACTGCGACCTAAGAAGCATACCCAAAAAAAAGATTTCACAGCCGGAGATTATTTTCAAATAAGATTGCGACCGAATATTAAAACGGTCGCGTTTCTGAAACTTTAAATCATTTGTTATAGGTCGCAGTACCTCATAGACTAAAGAGAAAAATTCAATATTTAATAAATTGTTTTTAAAAAAAATGAAACAATTAAAACCTGTTGATCGGCATGCAAAGATGTCAACCCTTCAAGATTTTCAATATTCTGATAGAAAGTAGAACCAGATGCAATATCTTCCATATTTAGATCGCCAGTAGACTGCTCAGACGTCGACATTAAATATTTTGGAGAAAAAATTGATCTGAAAAGATTTTATATTTTCAGAAAAAAGTTTATCGCAGGCTGAAAAGGAGAAAAAGATCTTTCAAAAAGAGGTAAGGAAATAGGGGGAAAAGTAATTTATATAGAATAACCTAAAACCTATAAAAAGCGGCAAAAAAAGGGGAAAAAATAATAATAAACAATAAGGAAGGTTACCGAAAGAGTTGCTTTTCATAAGGGGTATTTGGTAATTTAACTTCTTCCTATAAGCGTGCCGCAAGTCAGTGAGGTGACAAATTGAGCCACGTCACCGCAGGCTGAGAGAGTACTCTCAGCCCGCAGGCTGATATACATTTTTCTCATATATATATATATATTATATATATATATATATATATATATAATATATATATATAGGGGCTACTGTACCTCAACCGACGGCTGAGAGAGTTTCTCAGCCGGCGGTGACGTGGCTAAATATATGCCACATATCTATCGCAGAGTGTAGGCGTCAAAAAAATCAAAAAAATCCCGCCTAAAAAATCGTCAATCAAATTGACCAAAATACCCCTTTTTTACTTCTCAACTAGCAAAAACTCATCCACAACAAAATTTTACCCCTTTTTTACTTCTAAACTAGCAAAAACTCATCCACAACAAAATTTTACCTAAAAAATTGTAATTTACAGAGAATTTTCTGTTGAATATATCTACAGTTATAAAATTCCTAATTCTACTACATCGAAATTATAATAGAAAAAATTGGATCAAGATAATGTGAAATAAATGCAGCAGTGAAAAGTAAAAAACATGCTTGAAACATAAAAAACTGTTATTTTTATATAATTTTTTTATTATTTTATTTCGTGTTATTTTCAATTCATATAGGTTTAATAAAAGAAACTGATATGAATAGAAAAATGAAATTTAATGTGGGGCAACCGTATATTGATTTTTCTATTACAACTATACAGTGTAAAAAAATAATGAAATACAATGGTTAATTATTTTGCAGATATTTTATAAATCAGATATTCTCGTAACTGCAACAATGTTTATTTATATCACGACTGCGACCCCGCATTCCTTATTCGCATAGAAATAACAGACGAAACATGATATCGTTCAGCACTGCGACGACAGACGTTGTCTTTTTTCACATGCCTTATGTAACCGAATTTTAATCGTTTTACAAAGTCTGCGATCATAGTCGCAGTCATAGTATAAAAAAACTTTCGACCATTGCGACCATGGTCGCAAACTTGATATCATAAAACTTTCAATTTTATATCACGACTGCGACCCTAGTCGCAGTCATAGTATAACAAAACTTTCGATCACTGCGACCGTGGTCGCAGACTTAATATAATATAACTTTCAATTTTATATCACGACTGCGACTGCGATCCTAGTCGCAGTCATAGTATAACAAAACTTTCGATCACTGCGACCATAGTCACAGACTTAATATAATATAACTTTCAATTTTATATCACGACTGCGACCCTAGTCGCATTCCTTATTCGCATAGAAATAACAGATGAAACATGCTATCGTTTAGAACTGCGACCACAGTCGCTGTCTTTTTTCGCATGCCTTATGTAACAGATTTTTGATCATTTTACAAAGTAGATTAGCCCTACGACCGTGAGATCAGTCCGCGTATATCACATCTTATAAAATACTATATTAATTACTCTGAATTAAATGAAGTAATTAATATTCTATCTACCGTGATACAGCAACAGTCTCGAAAAAAGAAATGCACTAACATTAATCTCGATAAAGAAAAGATGTGCACCATACGTAATATAAAGATATAGGAAAAATATTTTATAAAAAGTTAATTTGTAGTTCATGTAATAAACCTCTGGAAAAAAAAACTCTTCGGATTCTCCCGCCATACCTGCTTCAATTAAATATTTAATTTCTTTTTACTACTTCTTTGAATACTCAACCGTCACCTATAACAATTATTATTACTATTCATGTTCGTATACTCAACCGTCACCTATAACAATTATTATTACTATTCATGTTCTTTCACATTATTGACCTTTTTATAGTGCTTGTAACTAATATATTATCTCATATCTAAAAACGATATTTGTGCTCTTCCTTTTCAATTTGATTTCAAAACTTCCAGAAAATAATTCATTCTTAAATCATGTCTTCCCCATCTTCTTCCTCTGAACACTCAGATTTCAACTTCAATCATTTTCCCACCGGTCCTCTTTCTTCAAGGTATTCTAGTGAATCTGATACCAGTCTGGACTTCACTCCTTTTAGCTATCTCATTACATCAAATAATATTTTATCTTATCCTCCTCTTCATAAGGATGATGAAGTTTTCATGGGGCTTAGTGAGGAGGAACTTATTCCTCTGCCACTTTACAGAGACATGCTTGATAAAAGTATGTCCTCTGATGCTGGAGGCTCGCTTTCTTTGAGCATATCTTTTGCAGGTTCTTCTCGACACGGATCGGACGAAGAACTTGATAGAGACAATACATTCTGGGAGTTTATCGATGAACCAAAGCACCCTCAAAAAGAGGAAGAAACTGAGGAGTACTTCGAGTTGGACGACGAGGAAGATGATGAGAAAATAAGTAATGAACAGAAAGACGAGGAGAATGAAGACGACGAATCTGCTTATAATGGTGATGACGACGAGGATTGGGATTTCTTAATCTTCTAATATTCAACGTTATTTTGTCTTCTTTTAAGAGCTTTTAATGCTCTTTTTTATAAGGTCTCTTTCTGACCATATTATGTTATAAATAAAATTTACTGTTATCTGTAAAATAATCTTTCATATTTTTAAAATACATATAAAGTATACCGTATAGTTATTATTTCTGCATCTTATCTGCGATAATGGTCGCAGTACTCAGATAATAATTACATATGAAACTGCAACCATGGTCGCTGTCCAGTCATAAATAGTTTGATCGTTTCGCATTCAATAAAGTTAAAAACAGCTACCATGGTCGCAGTCTAAAATTAAACTATATAAACAGATAATACTGCGAACATGATCGCAATCCTCTCAAATCAGTATATTTCACTGTATATCACAAATTAGAAAACTGCGACTGTTGTCCTTAAGCACTGCGACCATAGTCGCAGTCCTTATTCGCATGCAATATGTAAGAAAATTCATAGTTTATAGGCGGCTGAGACAACAATTCCAGTGAAGAGCAAATATATAAAATCATACGTAAACTGTGACTATAGTATCAGTTTTTAATCACCGTTATTACATTTAACGTAGCAAAAAAATCATCCACAAAATGCTGTCATAAGCACTGCGACCATTGTCGCAGTCCTTGATCGCATGCAATATGTAAAAAAACAATTTAATAGTTTATACGCGGCTGAGACAACAGTCACAGTGAAGAACAAATATATAAAATAATACGTAAACTGCGACTATAGTATCAGTTCTTAGTCACCGTTATTATATTAACCTAGCAAAAAAACATCCACGATATGCTCTCGTTAAGCACTGCGATCATAGTCGCAGTCCTTGTTCGCATTCAATATATAAAAAAAATAATAATAATTTATACATTACATGCGAAAAAAGTAAATTGCGACTATATTCGAAATCAGTAAAATTCTTACAGATCATGTCATACAATCTACAAATTAAATAATTATAGACTGCGATAAAAAGCGCTTTTAAAACCATTGAGAAATTATTTTATTGACCACTACGACCTTAGACGCATTCCTAAAATATATAATATCTGCGTAAAAAAATTAAAACTATTGAGAAATTATTTTATTGACAACTACGAGCTTAGGCGCATTCCTAAAATATATAATATCTGCGTAAAAAAATTTAATAAAAAAGCATTCAAATTTGTTTCATGATTTGATGAAGTTGGTCGCAGTTTGGTCGCAGTTATAAAAAATAATTGTGACAATATTGACTAACGTCAGAAATATAAAAAAATAATAAACTATACAGATCCACTATCTTTTACCGCAGGGGCATTTAGTAATTTCAACTGTTTCAATAGGCGGGTCGTCCTTCCTAATGTGGCTAATAATGTGCCACGTCACAGGCTGAGAGGGTCTCTCAGCCGTCGACTGATATACATATTTTTGATATATATAAATATATATATATATATATATATCCTCATGTCTTTGTGATGTAGGAGAAACTGTTAAATCTCAGCATTACAAAAGTTTAAAACATTAGTTTCTCAGTTCTATCAAACAATACAGGATTCCAGTGCATCCTGCAACACGAAAAAAACAGTTTCTATATGAAAGCTAAATAGAATCAAAGTTTCATGACAGTTTTGTGCAATATATAAATTATGGACCAATTTTGCTAATTTCAAAATTATGTTGGTTAGTAATGAATTTTTTTTTCTATTAGTTTATTTTTTTTACTTAAGACTTCTATTTTGAGTTTTAGAACTCTTCATGTATGTGAGAGCTTATTTGAGGCCTATTTTCAATGAGTTTGAGCAGTTTTTAGGACTCCTTATGTATGAGAGCTTATATAGAATTTGATGGAGAAGACCACGAAAAGGATTATTGATTTTATTCTTCATGTCAATCAGCTTTTCCAAGAATATAATGTCCAACAAGCTGAAAAAAACAATCATAATAGCTTATCTTTTGAGACAAGGAAAAACCCTTTAATCTTACTGCAAATCTACCCATCTATGTACAACCATAAGGATACATTCTTTTACAATTATTATTTGGACTACTTAAACGCTCACCCTACATTTGACACCAGAATGCTATCTCGGGCTGACCATTCAGATATGTTAAAGCTTGTTGTCGTTCCCCAAATTACTGCAATGGATTAATGACAGTAGTACAAAATTTTTCAGTATTAAACAACTTCAGTTGGTACTTTTTGGAAAGTGTTCTGAGCTAACCTAGATCAAAGAAACTTCTATCACAGAGGAGGACGTTACAGCACTGCATAACAGGGGGTTACTGATTTCTATCGTGCAAAACATGTACTTTTTCTTCAGTGCAGAACAGCAGTCCGCTATCTGCTGCTGACCAATTTATTTTTAATATCCCGATCATTCATCCTCCTTTGAGCAAAACAGGAAACTACAGTAACTACTTAACCATCAATATCCATAAACAAAGTGGGCAAGCCATGAAAGCTATGAAGAGTAAAGTCTATCAGACGTTAGAGCTTTAAGTTCGAGGTTTGACTTCCATGCTGTTAACAAAAAACACTAAAAATAAGAATGTCATTTGCAGACCCTTTAGATTCAAACCATTAGATGAAAAAAGATTAGGACTTGCTCTATACTAACTATTTAAAAGTGCAGAAGGTTCCAGCAGACTCTCCAAATGCAGGATGCACTATTTGGAAAAAGTATAAGACTAAAGTGTTATAAAACTCTCAGGGTGTAACTTATTTTGGATATATACAAGTATTATTGGTAATGCTTACATACTTGTAAGGAATTAAATATCGGGAAAAGGCCAAGCACATAAGACTCCCCAAATACCCTAATTATATACATGGAAATTGATATGAAATGCATCCACTGTACCAATTTTCACATTCAACAACTATGAAGTTTAAAGGACCCAGATATATTAGAAGTATCAAACAGAAGTTTAAAAACTTATCTGAAACTTATTGAACTATTGCTCTTCGTGAACATGGAGTAGAACTCACTTCAAACAGTATCCATGTTAGTTTGTTAGCATGTTCCGCAACTTGCCTCCGATTTATAACGTCTATAACACCCAATCCCACTTCAACCATTAATTTGGGCAGCATATTCTTTAATAAAAAAAATTAAATTACATCCTAAGAACTAGTATTGTATCTTAGTGTTACGGCTTGTTGGTTAATCAAAAAAACACTGTTAAATATGAAAGATCACTGCTTGCTGGTTGATAATTAAAAAAATTATTCCTAAAGTAGAGCTAACATGAAATCAACCACTCTACCTTTGATTTATGGCTCTTTTGCAACGCAGGCACGCAAAGAAACATAAAGGAAAATTGTATGCTTTAAGTTTAGGGTTGAATTCCATGTTATTAACAAGAAACACTAAAAATAAAAGGGTTTCTTTCCTGTATCGACACCCAAAATCTTCCCAAATTCTGTATTCACCCCTCAAATCTTCATAATTCCACATTGACACCTAAAATTTTCTATGTTTAGACAAAAATCACCCACTGTTAGTCATTGTTTGTTTTGTAATAGAGAGAGAATCAATAGACTAAATTACGCCTAATGAATTGACAAGTGGCACATTCTCTCTCTCTCTCTCTCTCTCTCTCTCTCTCTCTCTCTCTCTCTCTCTCTCTCTCTCTCTCGTAGTTGGGAACTGAGTACATGGAAGAAGCAATGGCAACTTCCAATGGCCACCAACACCTCTTGCTCCATCACCCATCAACCACCAAAACCAAGCTCCTCTTTCTACACCAATGCTCTTTCTCACCTAATAGAACCATTTTAGAGTTGGGTGATCCCCTCTCCACCAAAAGAACTCCCCTCTCCTCTAATGGTGGAGCAGAGGGGTGAAGATGTTGGTGGAACTCATGAGCTTGGTGATGACCTTGAAGAAGTTGTAGAGGATGATGATAAGAACAATATGGTTGTATTTATTTTTTTCTAATATGTCCTCACCCAAATGAAAGAATATTCCCAATAGATTCTAGTATATAAATGGAGTGACTAACTGGAGTTTGGAGGTGTGGTTTGTTGGAATTTTAAGTTCAAAATTTAATAAAAAAATTTTATTTCAGTTTTATTCATTTTTACCAAGTCAAATAAGACTAAGTCTCATGAAATCCGTTCAAGTGAGGAAATCTGTCAACGACCTGAATGTGTGATCGTGAATTTCTCTTACGGTTACAACCACTGGGGTTCTGAAACCTATATATAGATCATCCCTCCATCAGCAAGAGAAATAGTATGACACTCACAACTTCTCCTTTCTCCCTCTCATACTTCACTTGAGGCCTACTCTTCGCGAGAAAAGCTTTAGCCTAAAATAAATTTTTCTTCTTTCTTTAAATTTCTTGGGCAACAATTCTCTTTCTGAGCAGAGGCTTGCGCTTCCGTCCAAGGGCAAGTGCTGGTGAGTCCGAAGGGATCTTTTACCACTATGGGACAAAACTGATTTAACGTCCGAACGATTGGGCGAGCTTTTGATCCTTTAAGGTAGCGACATCGAAACTGCATTCCTCATACTAGATTTTGTTCTTCCTTGCTTTATTTTATTCCTATTTATGATAGTTATTGTATGCTAGAATAAATAATTGTTGTTTTGACTTAATTTCATTTTGTGAGAAAATTGTATGTGTAGGAAATTGTATCCAACAATCTAAAAGATCGAAATGGATATAATTATTTCTTATTTAATTTATTACCATGCAAACTAATTAAGTTTTTGCAAAGACTTGTTTCTCACGCTACTACAAATTTGCATTTTTATATATTCTTGTCTTCTAAATTCTTGAAAAAAAATTGGTTTCTACAAATTCTTACAAGATCTTATCCTTTAATCTTACAAGGTCATATCTTTTCTTTACAAGATCTTACTTAATTATTTCATTACAATATCTTATCGGATCTTATCTTTTCAAATCCTTAAAAATCATATTTTATTGTAAGATCTTATTATTTACAAGATATTATTAATTATTATGAAAATTCTACATTGTTAGATTATTGTAAGTTTTAATTCTTACAAGTGAAAATCTTGCTAAAATTCCATCTCATTCTTGTAAGCTTAATCTAAGGATTAATTGTATTGACCTGAACTATAAGAATCCTACAAGTTGAATGATTATTGCACTCTACCATTTTATGTTATTATTTTTTGCTTTACTAGAATCTTTTGTCACTTGAATTAAACAAGAGCTCTACATTACTTTTATTATGCATACCCTAATTTAAAAGCTACAAACATAAACATGATAAATTTTCTGGATTTTATATTAACAGTGAACACACAATATGAAATGCTGGTTGATGACCACCTTAGGCTTATATCAAACATAAGATGACTCTGTTTTTGCTCCTTCCCCTAAACCAACACCATTTGGTTCTTCTTTGGCAAATCTAGATTACAACTATAACATTATTTGTACTCTTCATGTAGTTGAAATAAGTATAAGCTTCTAAGTATCTTTAGTTCAAGAAAAGTTAAAAATTAAAAGGTAAATTATTTTTTCAAAATTTTGTACAATTAGTGTTTAACCAACGAAGGATACTCAACGTGATTCTGTAATTAAGAAACGCCAAGAGCGAAAAACCTCCCACATAAGTTCTCTATTTTGAATATCGGCCGAGTCAGCCGAGATATCGTCCGATATCTCCTTTTTTGCCTGCTGCTGATACGATATAGAGAAATCGTTCGCTATATCGTTTGCAGCAAAAAACGGACGATATTTGAAATACTGGCCAATAAATCGCCCGATATTGGCCTACAAATCGCCCGATATGAAATAACTTATTTATTATACGACTGCTTGAAAATGTACCTTGTTTTTTACTTGTCTTTGCAAGCATATTACATCATTTTTATTAGGGAGATATCTATGACTCTAAACCAACTTTTAGTTATCAATATTTCATTATATATAGTGTCTGATATGAACGCCCGATATGCGCGCGTATCCCCGATATCTCCCACGATATCCGATATCCGATATGAAAAAACCCCATCCGATACGATCCCGATATCCGATATTTAGAACCTTGCTTAAGTTACGCCGATCTGGCCAACTGGATTGATAAAATTGACATTTTTGACTAATCCAATAATTCTAAAATCTTTTATTAAATATCTCATCAGCCTATCTTAACCATAACCTTAGAAGCAATATTGTTGTTTAGGTTATAACCCTAGCGTATACACCAATATTTGGACATACCCGAATCTGTCTAGGATTAAGTTTGATTACATATTATAGTTGGTTCGCTTTAGCTATCTTTCATATTTGAGTATGATGTAAATAATGACCGGGCCATGCTATATTAGCTAGAATCGATACCCTACTCTATACTAAATCTATTATGAGAAACAGAGTAGAATTGATATCTTATAATTCGGGCTCATATAAATGAGTACATTAATCATAATTACGTGCAGGATGATTAATAGCTATGTGTGGCTTTGCCACCCATCCAACACTTATTGGGATCTATTAAAGTTACATTGCGTAAAATGAATGATTTTCTTATAATCTAGTATTATAATTCAGGTCAAGAAACTACATCCTAATCTCATTATTGTTTTAGTTATTGCCCCTTAACTTATAGTTTTCAAGTTTTAGACTTGGTTCTATTGAACATTCTAGAAATTAGAATTCAATTTTGACTTTACAATTTATAATTTTCATCTAATTAAGTTTAGAGATAAATTAAATATTTATTTTGATATTTTCAAATATTATTTTAATTGTTGAGAATTCGATCAAGATTCTTGGTTAGAAATTTTAATTTAGATTCTTGTTATATGAAAAGTTATCTATTTTAATATCTCGAGTAATAAAATAAATTTCTTTGAAATTATCTTATAACTAGAATTTTTTTAATCTTTCTCATTTCATTGCTAGCTGTTATTCAATAAGATATTTATTTTTATCATCTATTGATGTAACTTATTATATTTATTAAAGGTATATTTATACCTAAAAATTTATACACCTACTTAATTGTTTTCATAATTTTAATAATAATAAAATTATGAGGATATTCTTATCTAAGTTGTGGGAAATATTAAACTTCAAATTTTACTATTAATTAAATTGTATGTATATATATTAAATTCTAAATTTTAAAATTATTAGTGCATTATTCTATAGTAAAATATCTTGAAATATTGCTGCATTTTACATAGTCTTGCACTGCAAGTCTTTTTTTAAAAGAGTTTACATCTTTCGAAAAGATATTATAGTTTTCACTATTAATTAAATTGTAAATATTTTACAAAATCATTTAAAATTACCTTGAAGATTTTAATGTGACATTTTCAAAACTAAAAGATATATAATGCATGTATTATATGAATGTATTATTTTTATTAAAAAATTGCATACACACGGGAAAAATTAAAATATTCTAATCACTAAACTAAGACAATGGTGATTTGTTCAAGATGAAAATTCGAATACTATTAAGAATTTAAATGATAAGGCATATTAGGATGTCTTACTATCTGATAAGGAACCAATTTGCAGCTATCTTATAAGATACCAAAATTCAATCTGGGACAACATCAATGTCTTAATAAAGTGAGTAGAATGAATAATAAATATTTTTCTTTAGTACATGTACATTTCTTAAAGTTTTGATAAGTATATGCTAAAATTATATTTTTAGATAAATCTAAATTACATGTTAAAAATTAAACTTTGCCGCTAAGAGTGCATTCAATAACATTTGACAAGAATAAATTTCTTGATTAGTTTTTAGCATATTAAATATATGTATATATATACTTGAATAATCAAATGCAATGTATATATGCTTTGTCATAAATCATTATGGGATAATTTACTCGTTTTAAAACTAAGGTAACATGAAAATTTTATAATTATCTTATGATCCCAAATGGGAAAGACTAACAATTACTCAAAGACTTTACAGGTCTAATAAAGGGCGTCAAGAGTCATAATAATATGGTCATGAAGAGTAAAAACTTTGACTATCACCGCTGGAAAAATAAAAGGCTGATAAGCTATTGTCGACCCTGAAAAACATAAAGTCTTTCCGGCTAAAAGTCTTTCTAGAAGTGTGGTCTTAGATTCATCGAGAAAGATGGGGCTAAGCTCATAGTTGAGTTCACCGATAGCGAAAACCCAACCTACTTGATTGGGAGCTGATTCCATGAAAGAAGTTTAATGTGGTGGAAATAAACTGGAATTGTGATACTCGTGTAGAGCATCGACCCAGATATGTTTATTTCTTATATGTAGTATTGCAGTTACTACCTTTTCTCTATGGTGACGATGCTCTTTACAGCTAGGTAAGATTGAGTTTAATCTTAGTAAGTCTAAAGCGTGTAGTATGAAGGGTATAACATCCAATTGTAGTACCCTTAGAGGAGTTAACTACGTGAGAGGAATCGTGATGGTCGCGGTTGGGGGTAGAGATGACCCTAGAAAGTCTCATGAGTCGGTTATTATGAGCATGACCTTTAACGCTCATGTCGCTCGCTCAATAGACGGAGACTTATTGTGTGTGTTTTTCATCAATATCTGCTTAAAGAGGCCTAATTCAAGACATAATCCATTATGCCTTTCAGGTAGGGATAAATTCACTAAGGATAAATTCAATGTCGCAAGCTATTTATCTCGAATTCACAATATGATGATACTCGACTTTATTCTCATTTTATGATTTGATAATTTGTTTTATTATGCATTATTGTTGTTTTGTTTTTCTTCCCTAAACTTCAAGCTTTGGGGAGGGACTATCAGAATTTTGAGTTCAATATTTAATAAAAAGCTTTTATTTTAGTTTCATTCATTTTTACCAAGTCAAATGAGACGAAGTCTCACGAGATCCGTTCAGGTAAAAAAAATCTCTCAACCACCTAATTGTATGGTCGTGAATCTCTCTTGTGGTTACAACCATTGGCGGTCTGAAGCCTATAAATATTTTATCCCTCCAGCAACAAGAGAAATAGTACAACACTCACAACTTCTCCTTTCTCCCTCTCATATTTCACTTGAGTCTTACTTTTCTTGAAAAGGTCTTCAGCCTAAATTAAAATTTTCTTCTTTTTCTTTACATTTCTTGGGCAACAATTCTCCTTCTGAGCAGATGCTTGCTCTTTCGTCTAAGGGCATGTGCTAGTGAATCCAGAGGGACCTTTTACCGCTAGAGGACAAAGCCGATTCAACGACCGAACGATTGAGCGGGCTTTTGGTCCTTTAGAGCAGCGACATCGCGACTGCATTCCCGGGTAAATTTTGTTCTCTTTTGCTTTATTTTATTCATAATTATGATAGTTATTGCATGCTGGAATAAATAATTATTGTTTTGTTTTAATTTCATTTCGTGAGAAAATTGTATGTTTAGGAAATAGTACAATTTTATCCAACATGGTTTTGTCCCAACTTTAACAATTTGAGGTGGTAATATAGAAATATGAAAACTTCAGGGGGTTGAATATGGAATTAGGGAAGATTTCAGATGCCAATATAGAAAAAACCCAAAATAAAAATATGACTTGAAGACCCTCTTCATGTGTAATCCTTTTTTCAAAAAAGTATCTGAGTCTAGAGTTATAAACTCTCAAGCTTAACACATCTGGATATATACAAGTATTGCTGGTAATTCTTACATGTGGGAATCTAGAGAACAGAAACTTTTTGGATATAGACAAGTAATCAAGTATTGTGGTTGCGGCTATATCCTGACACTAAACTACATCTCAGGCAATCCCTTGCACTTCAAAGACATCTTGGCACTATTAAAAATCAGCATTTATTGCCGCCTTGATGGGGATCCAACCTCATCATGCTATGGTCAAGACAACCTGACTATACTTACCGATACATACCACAATTGGGTGCCTAGGAGGCTACCAACACGCCATGCAATGTCCTGGAGCAGAGTCGGGTCATATGGTTTTAAGCTGGATTGCACAGATGCAAACAGCGATAAGCAGAGTCAAGCGAACTTACATTGTGGTAGATTGATGTTGTCTAGGCAGTCACAGAGAACGATTTTCTATACAGTAAATAAAAAACACGACTTTCAGTTTCTTCATGTAACATTTTACAGTTAACAATGAATTCCACACAAACATTGATCAATGGTCCAGAAAATATAGGCCAAGCCTCTAAATCATTGTCATATTTGACAGCCTATTGTGCTGAATTTCCATCGTCTTGGTACTTGAAATATTTTTTAATTATGTAAAATCACTTTTTTATATTTAAAAAATATAAGAATAAACCCTTTGCTGCATAAGTGGCCCTCAAGCACTAGGGTGACTGATCAGCCACTGGTCCCTTGCCCAGCATGGCTGCTGGAACTTGCCATCCACATATCAAACCTATCTTCAATAGAGTTCTCTGTCTCCAACTCTCCATCCAATTCCTAAGCCAACCACATAAAAAACACGGTGCCATTCACCATTCCACAAAGTGGAATTTTAACTGGGGGGGGGGGGGGGGGGGGGGGGGAAATTGAACTAACCCTCAGAAGGCAGAAAAACAGATTGAAATTTGTGGAATTCAGAGATTCCAACATAAAGATTTAAGCTTACAAAGAGAAACAAGTTAAATTATCAACCCCAAAATGTCATCATAATATCATATCATTCTTTAACAGTCATTAATAAAATATTTGAATTTGAAAAACCAAAAGGGGTAACTTTTTAAATCAGACCTAAATTGACATGAGTAATGCACATAATGAGCTTAATTATTCTAAATTCAACCCATTTGTGATCTACTCTGTACGTCACGATCAAACAATTTATAAAATCAACTTCTCGCATTCCCTAAATGTAAATATAAACTAGCTATTACTAAGTGCAGTAATCTAATCGATCAATAATTAGGTGGTATTTATCATTATTGACACAATTGAATCATGGGTCATTTTTTTAAACAAAGAATGAACAACACGAAACAAATCACCAAGGCATTTGCTACAAAATCTCAAAGGGATCAGTTCTTTGCAAAGAGATGAAATTTGAATCGATTTTTTAGCAGAATCAAATACTAATGAGAAATGATTACAGAGAGAAAGAAAGAGGGACAATTTGAGGTGCCGCACCTGAAATCGATTGCTTTGTAACGACTCGAATCGCGATTTGAGATGAGAATTGACGGGTGAAGTATAAACCCGAAAAACCCTAGAGCCAATAGAATTTGACACCGACCTCAGCTTTTGAAGAATCGGGCTTCGAGAGTTTTAGGGTCGGTGCTATCTTGGGTTCCAAGAATCATACAGCGATGACACGATTCCTGGGGTGGAAACGGGTCGGACCTATAATATCCATTTGGGGACCCAATCCAATAAAAGGTAATGACTCCTTGAGCTCAGCCGTCTTGGCCATGTTTGGCGACAAAAGGCAGGAGTTGGACTTATTAGAGTTATTAATTTTTTTTATGACTAATTGTAATGGGTACTTTCTGACACTCTCATAATTGTGACATATTTCCAGTCAACTTCTAACGGATGTGCGACGCGTGGTCACTTTCAGAGCATTTAATCCGGCATCTTCACTCATTACGGATTTCGAACGGGTCGGATTAACAGAAGAATCAGATCCGACTACAGAAAACTGTATCCTTGAGTTCAATCTTAATTCAAATGTGGTAGCATCTTCCGGGGGACAGTTCATCCCTACCTATAGCCAAGGACGAACCAGAAGATAGAGATGGACTCTCTCCTGTATCGATTCAAATTGGGACGTTCGACTCGACCCTTATCAGGATAAGGGATTTATGTATTCAAGCTAAGTATGACTCCCTCGCCTTATTTATTTGACATGACTTGTATAAATAAGGGACCACTTTCAATGAGAAGGGGATCAAGTTTACCTGAATCCAGAGAACCCTTTTGTAATCGTCGTTGACATAGTAGAATCTCTCTCTCTATCTGTGTGTGTGTTTTTTCCTTTCGGGTTTTCCATATATTTTCATTATGTTTGCGATTTGCTTTTCTGTGACTCGGCTACATTCATTTCTCTATTTTGATGTGTGGATTGATTTATTAAGAATTACCCACTGCACTAATAAATATTAAAGAATTAGAAATTAATTTTGTGTTGATTATTTAGTTAGCGTTAAAATTAATAAAAATTGGGAAATAGGATACAAGGAAAGAAAAAGAGACTAATTTCAACGTTTTGATGGAAATTAGTTATAAATCTAGAATTAGAATTAGAGAGAGTTTGGCGACAAGCAAATTAGAATTTCAACGTTTTGGTGGTTTTTGATGTACATGTCCCACCTAAAATTTTGAAATTCTTTCTATATATAATGGTTCTAATAATTCACGTTCCATGCCATTGAAAACCTTTCAATGTTTAGTTTTATTCCAATCTTCTTCACTTTTGTGAGTTCAAAACGATACAAAAATCCTATTATGAACTTGAGACAACAAATTAATAACATACAGAGAGGAGTAATGGCCGCAAAACTGCTAGTAGTCTATGTGCGCAGAAGTGATTTTGGGTAATATTACTCATTAGTGCGTCATATAAATATAGTTCAAAAAATTCTCTCCTCCCCTTTCATATAGGGAGATTCAAACCCATAATTTTTCACGACGAAGACTAATTCCTTGCTGCTTGTGCTATACTTAGTTGGCAATGTAAAACCTTTAATATATATTTATATATGTGTGTATGAATGCTCATTATCTATGTAATCCTAATTATTATACTTAAAGTTCTTGCCCTACATTTAAAATTTCCTTACTTAGCCACTGCATGGTGACCCTCCAATTTCTTGGCTATTTTTTTATCCTTTTTGCAACAATTAATAAGAGTTAAGCTAATTATTCAGCCAACGCTTGGTGTCAAACACAATCAAAATTTAATAGCATGTGGGGTTTTAAAAAAATCATAATCTTGATTTAGATTTGAGTTGAGAAGTCTTGAGTGAGATAAACACTATTTTATTTCGCGGGTTCGATGTACATGTCATAGAAGACAATCAATACATGTGTTATTAGAAATGTTTTGAAAACATATAAAAATACTGTAAAAATATTTTCATTAATAATTTCTACTTATTTTTCTAAATCCATACTTGATTTCTTACCATGTGCATTTGTTGTTCAGCTCTTTAAATAATATTAATTTAAAAAATATTAGATGCAGGAATAGATCTGACAACTAATCAATGTCACTGATCTAATTAGCTAGGTCGGTGAATATCATGCGGGAGGTTTTCCGTTCAGTAGAACGTTCTTGAATTACAGAACTACCTTTCAATTACCTTTATCGGTTAAACATCAATTAGACTAGTATTAGTCAGTCTTAATATACAATAATATTTATAAGCATAAATATTTCAGTATAACCCCTGTATAAAGAATGTAGGTTCACTTATATAGCAATTGGAGTGAGGTACGCATGTAGCGAATCTCCTTAAGACAATTACGTCCCCTGTTATGGTGTTAACGGGTTACTGGACGCTGGTCTCCCAAGATACAGTACTCCTTCACAGTATTTGGATAGCACTACCAAATCGTCGTACGGTCGAACCGTAATTAATCAGTACCTTCACAGGAATTCAATGCAGCAGGACGAAGACAAATTTCTGAGAGAATATTTGCCTTAAATTTGGAGAATTATTCACTGCAGAGAAATGAGAGAAAGAGAAGAATATTCTTCTTAGAAAGTTCCAGATTCAAATAACAATTCTATTTAAGAATTTGTTGAATTTTCTGAACCCTTCTTTCAGAACAAATATCTTTTTCAGATTTTTATTCAAAAAATCTGAATTCTGAATTTAGAGGGAGAGGAGAGGGAATCTTTGTTGTTCTCTCCTTTTTGTGTGTTTCTTAATCCACGAAGATGAGCGCTATTTATAGCGTTCCTGGGAACCGTTTGGAGGGCAAATCCGTCCAGGAACAGTTGCAATGGTTCCTGTCTGAACTGTTGCAACTGTTCCAGACAGGAACCGCTGCAGCGGTTTCCTCCAACCGTTCAGCGCGCAGATTTGGGTAGCGGAGCGGGTCTCGACCCACTGTAGCACCGCACCAGTGTAGCCTGGTTCAAAAAGAACCGGACTGGGTTGGATCCGCATCCATGCCCAGGCCCGACCCGAGCTCGGCGCCGGGTCGGGCGGGCGACGTGTGGCCTGGTTCAAAAAGAACCGGACCGGGTTGGATCCGCGCCCGCGCCCAGGCCCAGACCCAGACTCGGGCACGAGCGCCGGCATCGGCGCTGGGCCGGGCATGGTTTTCCCCCAATCGCGCGTGAATACTCCAAGTACCTAAAGGGCACACCCTTTGTTCTCATTTTCTTCTATTTAAACACTTCAAACTTCCACTACATATCCAATGTGGGACTAAATGTTTGAGTTACTTTTAGTCCTCTTTAGCTTTTGAATTAGGCAAACTTTAGACTTGAATATCTCATTCATTCAAAAACAGAATTGAACATGTGAATATACAACGTTCATCCCCAATGGAAGAAAAACACACTCCAATCATTATCTGGTTGATTATGTCTACGAATCTTGCCTTAATTTAGCTCAAAAATTCACTGTTTAATCCTCTGTTTTCTCAATAATCCCCCACAATGAATGGAGATTCAAAGAATTGATACACAAAGAGACTGACTCTATAATAAAAGGTACTTTAGAAAAGAAACTTCATCCGGATATGTGAACTAGATCTTGAACCTTCCATAACGAAAGTTTTATCAGACTTACTGGCTAATCAGTGAACTAAGTCTTGAACTATCAGCCATTGTTGTAAGCCTAGTCAATAAGCTTCACACAATAACTTTTCAAAGTCAACTTTGGTTCTCGGTTGTGTCCATTTTGGCCCTGGACATTCTTAATTTCAGAGAGTATCTTTAGGGAATAATAGCCTCCATAGAGATTCCCAAAGAGTCAAACCAGTTCCATGCTCACATAGGTAATCGTCCTATTACGAGTAGTCTACTCTACCCCAACTTATTTTAATAACAAGATATAAGCATCATTAAAAGCATTAAGCTTATCCTTAATCTACTTGTAGAAAGCACTTGGGTGCATCATAAGAATGGGTTGGGGTCAAGCTCCTAAGTGCTTACTCACAGAGTCAATCATAACTAGTTTTTTCTCTTAAATTTAGTGTGTGGGATCTCCAGTCTCTAAGTGAGGTTTCCATTAAGCTGACTCGGTAAAGTTAGGCTTTTAGACCCATTCCCCTCGATGCGTAGTTTATACGCTCTCCACTTAAACCTTTAGTAAACGGATCCGCTAAATTATCTTTTGACGATACAAAGTCTATAAAGATAATTTCATTTGAGAGCAACTGCTTAACGGTATTTGTCTACGACGAATATGTTTAGACTTACCATTATATATAAAATTTTGTACCCTAGATATCGCTACTTGATTATCGCAGTGAATGCATATGGCGGGCACTGGCTTTATCCATAATGGTATATCTTTTAAAAATTGTCGAAACCATTCTGCTTCTTTTCCAGCCTTATCTAAGACTATGAATTCCTATTCCATTGTAGGACAGGCAATACATGTTTGTTTGGAAGATTTTTAAGATACCACTGCTCCTCCAAGAGTAAATATGTATCCGCTAGTTGATTTTGATTATTCAGAATCTGCAATCCAATTAGCATCGTTGTATCCTTCAAGTACATGTGGATACTGTCCATATCTCAAGGCATATTCCTTGGTATGTGATATGTAACCTAATACTCGTAGTAAAGCAGTCCAATAATCATCACTGGGGTTACTAGTGTATCTGCTTAATTTTCTTACAACATAAACAATATCAGGTCTAGTGCAATTCATTAAATATATTAGACATTCTATAATCTGAAAATACTCAAACTGTCGTACTCCAGTTTTTGTATTCTTGCGAAGATGGATGTGTGAGAGAAAAGGATTTGTATTCTCTTTTATCCCATGCTCCTTGAATCTTTCTATCATGCGTAGTGAGATTGAGATAAACTGATTCCACCTGGTGTTCTTGTGATTCTAAAATTACATAAGTAACCCCCAAATCCTTCATATCAAAATTGTTAGATAACATTCTTTTAGTGGACTTAATAACTTCAATGCTAGTCTCAAGTATCAGCATGTCATCTGCATGTAGACAAACAATGATACACGCATATCCAAATGTTTTAGTGTATGCACACTTATCGCATTCATTAATAGTGAATCCATCTTTGAGCATGACACTATCGAATTTCTCATGCCATTGTTTTGGAGCCAGCTTTAGACCGTATAAGGATTTAACCATTTTACATACTTTATATTATTGGCCCTTGACTATAAATACTTTAGGTTGCTTCATATATATTTCTTCATTTAATTCACCATTTAGGAATACAGTCTTGACATCCATTAGATGAATATCTAAGTTATGCAATACTGCAATCGCTATTAACATCCGAAAGGAATTTATCCTTACTGGTGAATAAGTATCGAAATAGTCAAGCCCTTTCTTTTGTTGATAATCTTTGGCTACTAATCTACCTTTGTACTTATCGATAAATCTATCGGGTTTTAATTTTCTTTTGAAAATTCACTTACTCCCAATTGGTTTACTTTCAGGTGGCAAGTTTTGTTGGCCCAAAGGCCTTCTACCTTAGTTTTGATGATGATTAACTCATGTAGTTATGTTTACTAATAATCTTGTGTTGTTTAAGTTTCAGATCATTAACCAAGATATTAGTTGGTGATTAGCTTCAACAAAGGAGTTTAGAAGCTTTTTATGATAATTCCACGGCCAAAGCTTTATGATCACACTTTGCCTAGCCCATGGATGGAGTTTTGGAGCAAGTCAACTTGAAGATGAAGATCATCAAGAAGACTTAGGTATCCATAGTTTAGATAGTGTGTTTAGATCCATTTGTAAAGCTTAGTATAGTTGATATGCTCAAGTGCACACAACACACACGTTTCATGTTTTGGATTTGGTTTTCATGAATAGTAGATCAAAACAAGTTTACTTTATTTATGTATATTAGATATGTTCTAGATATACATACATGCTTTAAACTTGCTAGATAAACTTATTTTGACTATCCTATTCATGTTTTGAAAAAATCAAGTTTGATAAAAAATACAAGTTTTGGTTTTTTGATAAAAATGATAAGACACAAAAATAGTTCATATTGATTGATATTTGAGCTAAACTTTTTACCACATGTTTATATATCAATGCAAAATGATAAAACTATTTTTGGTGATTTTTAGAAGTGTTAAAAGATTTTTTAAAAATATTTTACACTATTTTTCTGACCCAGATTTCTGTTCCAGGCTTCAATCAGTCGACTAAGTCAACTGACCTAGTCGACTTAGCTGAAGTCGGTCGACCAGGCCGGTCGACCGACGTGCACAAATCTGTGCACGTTTGGAGACACTGGGACGGTCGACCGTCCGGGTCGACCGGAACTGAGAGCAGTGCTCTCTGTTTGTTTGGGTCGACCGGGCCGATCGACCGTGGTTGCCCAACGGTCACATTTCTGACCATTGGCGGTCGACCGGGCCGGTCGACCGTCAGCCTGTCAGGTTGCCACATCAGCCTAACGGCTAGTTTTCTGATGGGCTATAAATACCCCATTTGTTTGAGGTTTTCTCTAAGATTTTCAAGAGCAAAAATTCTCAGTTTTCTGAAGTGTTTTAAAAGATTTCAAAAGTGTTTTTGGGCCAAAAAGAATTCATCTTATTTGTTTTAGGTTTTTGAAAAAATCAAAGAAAAGAGTATTTTGGGAGATTTGTCTTGGTTTTCATTCTATATCTTTTGCAAGAATTTTCCCAAGTGTTTTTCTTTGTTGCTTGTTTTCCAAACACCTAGTTTTTCACACTTGAGTTATCTTCTATCCTAATCTATTTAGGATCTTGTTTTGTGAAAAAAGAAAAGGAAAGAGGTTTGTGGTTGAAAGAGACCACCTATTGTAAACCCTTGATTTCTTGGTTGCTCCCTCTTTGGTAGAGGTTGAGGTTGTGTAATTGGGTTGTTGGTTTGCTCCCTCTAGTGAGAGGTGGAGTTTGGTTGTAAACCCTCTTCGGTAGAGGTATTGTGGTTGTTTGGCTACGGGCCTACCCCTCGGTTGTGAGGTGGTTGTTTGAGAGAGGAGTTCGGTACTCCCTTGTTGTACAAATCCTTCTCGGTGAAGGTTCCCTCGGTGGGAGTCCTCGGTGGACGTTATAGTGGATTGGAAATCCTACACGGTGGTGTAGGCGAGGATGTAGAGCAAGGGTGCTCGAACCTCGAAACATATCATTGTGTTTGCGTTTGATCCACTTGTCTCTAAACTCTCTCTCTTTACATTTGTGCAAAGCATCATTCATTCATATTGTCATATCATTCATTGCTTGTGTTGCCTTGCATATATTCATATTGCTATTCATCCTTATTTGCTTGGCTTGCTTGTGTGTGTGCCTAACTTATACTTAACCAACAAGAGCTTCACATAGCACCTCAACCCATTCAAGGGGAATTAAGAGGAGTTAGTCCAGAGCCCTTCACGGGGAATTCGGCTACACTTGTTGTGTTGTATTAAGTTTGTGCAAGATTTGCATTAGCTTCCGTATTTAGCGCATTTAGTTCTTAGATTAGCACTTACACCTATTCACCCCCCCTCTAGGTGTTTTTCAATTGGTATCAGAGCTAGTGCTCCTGATACTTAGGCTTAACATCCTAGGAGTGAGATCCATTTGGTTGCTAATATATTGTTTGCACACTCATATAGTTTACCATGGCTTTCATGACCCCACCTATGTTTGACCCTTCCAACATTCATGTTTGGAAGATTAGGATGACTGTTTATTTATAAACCCTAGGACATAAGGTTTACCTTACCATTACCAAGGAATCCTTCCTTAGTGATAGCAATCATATAGGGGCCAATGCACAAGCCCTAGAGGCCATTAGAAGCACACTTTCAAAAGAATATCTTATACGTGTTTCTAATAGTGATTCCGCTTTTGTAGTGTGGAATATGCTGACAACCACCACCACCTCCGAGCTTCTATTGCCAAATCAACTGGAGGAATCTAGTGGAGAATCCGAACCACAACAATGCTATATGGTCCAAGGGAATGACTCCCTTGAGGTACATTCAGAACCCCACTTAGATTGTGATGATAGTGCTAGTTCTTCATGTGATGATAATGTTGATCCCCATGCTTTAAATGAAGAACTATCTATTGTATGTGAAAAATTAATAGAAAAATATAACATTTTGAAAAAGAAAAGTCTAGGCATTAATAATGAAAATAAAAGTTTGATTGCTAGACTTGACATTGTTTTGCAAGAAAAAGAGGAGATTTCTAATGAGAGGGATTCATTAAAATCTCAACTTGATCTTGCACTTAAAGAAAATGAATTTTTAAAATTTAAAAATGATTGCCATGTTCTTTTGAAGAAAAATGAAAATTTGTCTTCAAAAGTTGATTTTGTTTTAAAGGAGAATGTTGCTTTGAAAAATAAAATTATTTCTATTTCAAATGAGTTGAATGTTTGTTTAGATAAGAATATTGTTTTACAAAACAAGATTGATGCACATGTTTGCCATGCTAGGGTAGTATCACACACTTCACCCATTGCATGCTCCACTTCTTTTTTGATTGAAAATGATATAAATTTAATTAAGAAGAAAATGGATTGTTTGGGCTCCACTATGAGCCAATGTGCCATGAACCACTCACGTTTGGAAACCTTGATTCGAAAGAAACAAGTTCCATCCTTTATGCATGCACACCCTCCACGGCATACACATGCTTCTCACGGACACCATCACACCATGTATGCTCATGTGTACACTTGTACACATTGTGGATGTAAGGGCCACCTTGCTAAATTTTGCTATGATAGATTACATACTCCTAATTTAGCAAAGAATTTTGTTTGGGTTAGAAATGAGACTAACCCCCATGGACCCAAAAAGATATGGGTACCAAAGACCACCCCTTCTATTATTTTTGATGTAGGTGTGGGCTCTCACATGACGTGAGAGTGATGACACCTTGGAGTGGATGCGTTCCGAACTTCATGGAAATCAATTGGATGCATCACTTTCAAGGGAAGATTTGGTGGAGAGGACCACCATGTTTTGGAGACAAGGAAAGTTGCTTCTTCGGTTTTGGTAACAATCCTTTACTCCCATTTATTGTTTACATGCTTTCCATTTCATTGTTTATAGCATGTTTCATTGTTTAGTGATTAGTATGAAAATGCCATGCTTATTAGACTTGTGATATACATGTTTAGTCATTTTGAGACACCCATGTTTAATATGGATAAATTCTTTTGTGTTCTCACATTTGGTTGATATTGCGTATATCATATTTCTAATAACATGTGGATATTCATAATAATCATGTTTTTGTTTATCATGATGATTTTTATATTGTATTTTGATGCTTCATGTTAAGATTACTTGTTTAGATGTTAGTTTTCATTAAGACTAGGACTTATACTTGTACATATAGTGGGCCACAAATAAATCTATATATGTTGGGCTTGATTGCTTATTTGAACCCATTAGATGTGCTAGTATAGTCTAGTTTTGATGATTCATACATTTCAAACTTGTATTCCATTTTTGGATTTGTTTTATGAGTTTTCACTTCATGTATATGTTTTATTGCCAAACTCTAAGATATACATGTATACCTCTTGAGTCATTTGCCTTTCATGCAAATCTATATATATGGACTCAATTGTGTTTAGGGATATGTATGTATACTTATTGTGTTGACAATTCATACATATACCTTGAAATGAAATTTGTTTTGATGAAAATTTAGTTTTTCGTGTTTTTGTGTTTAATTGTTTAACTTCATGTATATGTCTATCTTGTCCAAACTATTAGATATACATGATTATCCTTTTGAGCCACGTGCCTTCATGCATATACATTTGTGGACTCTCTATGTTTTGGATATGTATGTATACTTTAGTTTGTATTAGACATACATATGCCTTGAAGATTAAATAGTTTAGATGATTTTTATGTTTTCATGTTTTCTTGTTTAAGGAATAATTGAGCTCAATGAAAAAAAATTTTCATGATTATGATATTCACACTTTATTTGTACACTCATATTTATATTTTGCTCATGTTTTGTTTTCATGAGTTATATTTATGCTTAATTGGCTTAGAGTGTTGATTATCATGTGGTTTCATGTTTCATGAAAAATGATTTTGTTTTAATCCTTGCTTGAAGGATTTCGTAATAGTTTAAAAGATTTTTCACTTAACTAGTTACGGTATTCTTCATTTTGGTAGAGTTTTTCAAACGTACTCTATTTTCAAACCTATTTTTGAAAAACCCCTACCATCCACGGGCGGTTGGATGGGAGTCCATGCCTTGTATGTTTATATTGAAAATCATTTTTAAACTTGTGCATGAGATGGGAGGATTAGTTATATGAGTTATACCATGTTTTTATTGTTATGTCAGTTGGTATCATTGAACTCTTTCAATTGGTATCAATTTGATCCTTTTTGTATACTCATATGTTTATTGTGTATGTATACTTTTCAATTGGTATCATCTATTAGTGATTGGTACTCATTCTATTTCATACACATATACTTGTTTTATTTGTGCTTAAGATATAAATTTTCACAAATCTTTTTATGCTAGAGCTTGAGCTTCAACTTTATTTCAATTGATTTAGTTTTCAATTGGTATCTTATTTCAAGCCTATGCATAGTTTTTGTTGGTATTTCATAAAGGGAGAGAAAATTCGATTTTCATATTTCAATTGGTATTTGTATTTTCACTCCCTTACTTTATGATAGAAAATAGTCATTTCAATTGTTTATATGACTTTAAAAAAAAAATACTATGTTTTGATATCAAGATGTCTTTGTTTTAAATTGGTATCTAAAAGTTTTTGTTTAAAGTAAAATACAAAAGTTTTGATTTATATTGACTATATGCAAGGAGAGCTTAACATCTCTTCTACATATAGATTCATGATGAGTGTATCTTGTATTGAAGAGCTTAACATCTCTTCGTTATGTGGTACACGTGTTGTTGGCCCAAAGGCCTATCACCCTAGTTTTGATGATGATCAACTCATGAAGTTATGTTTACTAGTGATCTTGTGTTTAATTAGTGACAGATTCATTATCAAGATCTTAGTAGGTGCATAGCTCAACAAAGGATAAAATGTCAAGATTTGGAGCTAGCACGGTGTGATCCAAGGAGCTTTGGATCAAGCTTGGACCAAGTCAAGAAGATGAGAAGCCTTCAAGTGAAGACTTCAAGAAGATGAAGACTTGTGTCTAGGTATAAGATTTTGTTTTTGTTTTTAGATAAAAATGTAAAGGATAGATAGTTGGTGGATTGCTCAAGTATACCATGCACACACACTCTTGTTAGTTTTGTTTTATAAAAGATTTTTTAGTTTAGAAAAAGATTTTTCATTTTGAAAAAATACAAGTTGGGTTTTTGGTATTTCTCATGTATCTATCTTTTAACCAAAACCAAGTTTAGAGCTTTATGACAAAAACATAGATATTTCATTTTGATTGTGTAGTGGATCATATCCATACACACTATGCCTTAAAAGTATATCTTGTTTTTGTATTTGATGAAGATGGAAAAATATGTTTTGGAAAAACAAAGTTTAGAAAATATTGTTTTGAAAAATACAGTTTTCATTTAAGCCAAATATTTCCAAGTTACAAAAATAGTCCAATCTTTTATAACATGCCTTGATTTTGTGCAAGCATGTTTGTATATCAAAGTATATTGGTTAAACTATTTTTGTAGATTTTTAAGTATTTTATGGGATTTTATTTGAGCCAAAAAGACCATGTTTTAAATCCCAGAAAATTGTTTCAGGCTTCGGATAAGTCGACTTACTCCCTAATATAGTCGACTAATTCAGGAGTCGGCCGACCGGACCGGTCGACCGACGTGCACAGATGTGCACGCCTTTGTGCACTAGAGAACGGCCGACCGTGCCGGTCGACCGCCCAGAGAGCAGAGCTCTCTGGAAAGTTCGGCCGACCGCACGGGTCGACCGACAGAGAGTTGGACTCTCAGCTCCAGTGGGTCCGTCGACCCAGGCGGTCGACCGTGGCTCCAACGGTCAGAAATCCGACTGTTGGCGGTCGACCGCACGGGTCGACTGGCAGCTCTGACAGACCCCAACGGCTATATTTTTCTGGCCTATAAATTTGGGGGTTTGGTCATTGTTTTGCCACAAGATTTTAGGAGAGCTTTGAGCCAGTTTTTCCCAGTCTTTTAAAAGGGTTTTCTCCACAAATTTGAGAGCAAATATTTCCTATCTAAAGGGAAGTTTTATCAAGAGTATTTAAAAGAAATTCTTTGAGTTTTCCTCCACCTTTCACATCCTTGTTTTTCTCACACCACACTTGAGCATCCATTGATTATTCATCCTATAGGTGTGTTGTAGTGAGAGTGCTTAGGTGATCAAAGTATTGTGATCACCAAAGATCGTTTCTTTGTTCTTTGAGAAGACGGGCAAGTGTGCTCATGATTGTTTGGGTCCTAGTGAGGACTTGGTGTTTTCGGGTTCGGGTGCGAACTCGTGTTTGAGGTGCGGCCTCGGCGAGCCGGTGGGCTTGCGGTGTGTAAGGGACTAGAGAGTCCGAGGGCTTGTAGGTGTTGCGGCACCGAGGAGAGATCCATTGGGATCTTGCATAGTGGAAATCCTTCGTGTGTCGAAGGCGGGGATGTAGAGCAAGTGTGCTCGAACCTCGAAACATACCCTTGTGTTTGCGATTGCTCACTCTCTCTCCCTTTGTCTCTTTTATATCTTGCATGCTTTATTGTCTATCTTTATATGCTTGATATATTCATTGTGCTCATATTGTATACTTGCTTGGGTTGTTGACTAACACTTGTATTTAACCAAGAGAGCCAACGCGGCACCTCAACCCATTCAAAGGGAATCTAGAGGAGTTTGTCCAGAGCCCTTCACGGGGAATTCGGCAACACTCTTTGGTTATACGTGGTGTTTAGTGTAAAAGTTTTTATTGGGTCATAATTGCATTTAGCTTCCGCATTATTTGCATTATTCATCATTAAGTGACCATTAGATTAGCCTTCACCTATTCACCCCCCCTCTAGGTGAACCTTCAATTGGTATCAGAGCTTGGTACTCTGATTTGGTCTAACAACCTAGAGTAAAAGATCCTCATTTTTAGGCTAATCACAATATTTTTGTACACACACCATGAACTTCATGTCACCACCCATGTTTGACATTGTTAACATCCATATATGGAAGGTGAAGATGTCTTTGTACCTCAAAGCCCCAGGTTTTCATGTATATCTTGCTACCACTAATGATTCATATGTTAATAATAGCAAGTACTTTGAGGCTAATGCAAAAGCCCTTCATGCTCTTAAATGTACCCTAAATGATGAATATCTTTCTAGGGTTTTTAATGTTGAATCGGCTTTTGTAGCTTGGAACATCATCACCTCCCTTGGCGAAAAGGATCTATATTATGCCGGGAGTGATTCGGACGTTAGAAGCGACACCTCCGACGTGTGCTATATGGTCCAAGGGGATAACCCCCTTGAGGTAAACTCCGAATCCGATGATGAAGACATGTCATATGATGAGCTTACTACCTTTTGTCAACTTGTGCTTGAAAAATATGACATGCTTAAAAAGAAAAATAAAAATTTGAAAAAGAACATTGCTTGCATGCATATAGAACAAGATTCATTTAAATCTAATATTGCATGTTTAGAAAAAGATTACAAAAATTTGAAAAAGAATTTTGATGCCATGCTTAATGAAAAAGATTCATTAGAAAATAAAATGGCATGCTTAGAAAAAGAAAATAAAGATTTGAAAAATGAGAATGTTTCCTTGCTTGCAAAATTGAATGATTTATGTGAAGGAAACACTATTTTGAAAAATAAAGTTGATTTGGTGGAAACAAAAAGAAGTTGTTTTTCAAGAAAACAAGTCTTTGAAAAGAAAAATTTGTGAAAAAGAAAAGGATTTTGTTTCACAAAAGAAAAAAAATGATTCTTTATCTCATCATGCTTTACATGCCACCACTAATGAGATAAATATGTTGAAAAATAAAATAGATAGTTTGAGCTCTAATTTGAGCACATGTGCATTCAATCATACTAAATTGGAATCTTTGTTTTCAAAGAAACAAACTCCATCCATTCATGCACATCATCATGCTTATGTTGCACACCATGATCACACTCCTACACATAAGCATACTAAGGTGTACATATGTACACATTGTGGCCGCAAAGGCCATTTAGCAAAATATTGTTATGATAGATTAGATCATTTTAATTTTGCTAAGAATAAAAGATTTTGGGTTCCTTACAACAAAGCTAACCCCCGTGGACCCTACAAGAAAATATGGGTATCAAAACCCCCACCATTTTCTTTTGATGTAGGTGAGGGCTCTCACAAGACGTGAGAGGATTGGTGCCTTGGTAGTGGATGCACTTGGACATGATGGACATACTTTTGGGATGCATCACTATCAAGGGAGTTTTGGTGGGAAGACCACCATGATTGGAGCTTTGGAGTTAGTAGCAATCTCTGAACTCCCATTTTATTTATGTTCATGCTTGATTCATTCATAATATTTTGAGCATGTTCATGTTTTTCATTTGTTTTATGCTTCATGTGGTAATAACATGCTTAGATGTAATTTTTATCAAAACTTGTATTATACATGTACAAATAGTGAGCTACATTTGTTTTATATAATTTTGCACTTCATGCTCATTTGTACCCACTATATGCATATGTATAGACTAGTTTTGATGATTCTCTTTTATACATGTTTTTGCCTATTTTTATGCTTTACTTCATGTATATGTATTTTTAATTCAAATCTAATAAATATACATGTATACCCGTGAGTCTCTTGCCTTCATGCAAATACATTTGATAGACTCTTTTATATTTGGGATATGTATGTGTATTGTTAGGATTGGATAAATCATACATATGCCTAGAAGTTTGTTTGTTTTATTGAAAAATGATTTTTCATCTTTTTGTAAAAATTTGACTTATGATCTTTTTGAGCTTCAATGTCTATTTTCATGAAAATGCTATTTACATAACCTTTGAACACTCATCTTTTACTTTTCAAGATAATTTTGAGCTTTATGGACTATGAGTGATTGAACTTTTATGTACTTATCATGATTCATGAAATACATATGCTTTGATTTCATGTTTTTTTTAGAAGGATCTTTAACTAGTTTTTCAAAAATTATTTTACTAGTTATTGTTCCTCATTTGGTAGTGATTTTCAATGCTTAAATACTTTCAAACCTATTTTTGAAAACCCCTACCTTCCATGGGCGGATGGATGGGCGTGTATGCCTTGTAAGCTTAATTGACAAATCTTTTACCTTGTGCATATCAAGGGATGGTAGGTTATGAGATATACACTTGATCTTATTGTTATGTCAATTGGTATCATTGAATCGTTTCAATTGGTATCAATATGAACTTATTTTTGTATATACTCATATTTTGTTTCTTATATATGTATGTATCAATCTCACTTGGTATACTCATTTCTCATACATATATATGATTTTCATGTGCTTAACTTTCAATTGGTTCACATTTCTAAAAGCACAAAGTTTATGATGAAAAATAAATATTTTGATCATTATGTTTACTATTGGTATCAATATGTTTCAACTTCATATTTGTTAAATTTCAATTGGTATCAATATGTTTACAAAAATGATTATTTTCAATTTGGTATCTTTAAAAATTGATTGTTTTACAAGAGCTCTGATACCTTTAAATTTTTTTTAAAAAAAGAAAAATTAAAAATGTTTTGGTATGTATTTCCTACATGCAAGGAGAGCTTAACATCTCTTCTACATATAGATTCATGTTGAGTATATTATAAATTGAGGAGCTTGACAACTCTTCTTTATATGATATTCGTGTGTAGGGGGAGCTTCACATCTCTTCTTATGCATTACATAATATGTGTTATGTGAGTTAGGGCTTGTCATCCCTTTTTCATGTAATGTATATGTGTAGGGAAGCTAACTTAGCGTCTTCCTCTTCATGAATGTATATCGCATATAAATCTTTATTGATTGATTTGTTTAACCCCTTCTTGATCTTTTTGTTTTTGACAAAAAGGGGGAGAAAAATTTGTTTGATTTGATTTTACTTTGAAACCTTTGTTGATGATTGACAAAAAGGGGGAGAAGTATTTGAGTTTATATGCATGTTTTCATTGCTTAAGGGGAAGAAGTATTTGTCTTCCTTGTTATTTATGCATATATGTTTTTGTATTGCAAATAGGAGAAAAAGATTTTGATTTATGCTTGTTGCATGTTTTATCTCCATACTTGCATACATATTCACGTGCCTCATTGCCATATCTATTATTTATTTTGTATGCATGAGTTAAGGGGAGCTTCTTTGAAGCTTTACTTTAATCCATGCATATATAACTCCATGAGTTTTGTCATCATCAAAAGGGGGAGATTGTTGGCCCAAAGGCCTATCACCCTAGTTTTGATGATGATCAACTCATGAAGTTATGTTTACTAATGATCTTGTGTTTAATTAGTGACAGATTCATTATCAAGATCTTAGTAGGAGCATAGCTCAACAAAGGATAAAATGTCAAGATTTGGAGCTAGCACGGTGTGATCCAAGGAGCTTTGTATCAAGCTTGGACCAAGTCAAGAAGATGAGAAGCCTTCAAGTGAAGACTTCAAGAAGATGAAGACTTGTGTCTAGGTATAAGATTTTGTTTTTGTTTTTAGATAAAAATGTAAAGGATAGATAGTTGGTGGATTGCTCAAGTATACCATGCACACACACTCTTGTTAGTTTTGTTTTATAAAAGATTTTTTAGTTTAGAAAAAGATTTTTCATTTTGGAAAAATACAAGTTGGGTTTTTAGTGTTTCTCATGTATCTATCTTTTAACCAAAACCAAGTTTAGAGCTTTATGACAAAAACATAGATATTTCATTTTGATTGTGTAGTGGATCATATCCATACATACTATGCCTTAAAAGTATATCTTGTTTTTGTATTTGCTGAAGATGGAAAAATATGTTTTGGAAAAACAAAGTTTAGAAAATATTGTTTTGGAAAATACAGTTTTCATTTAAGCTAAATATTCCAAGTTACAAAAATAGTCCAATCTTTTATAACATGCCTTGATTTTGTGCAAGCATGTTTGTATATCAAAGTATATTGGTTAAACTATTTTTGTAGATTTTTAAGTATTTTATGGGATTTTATTTGAGCCAAAAAGACCATGTTTTAAAGCCCAGAAAATTGTTTCAGGCTTCGAATAAGTCGACTTACTCCCTAATATAGTCGACTAATTCAGGAGTCGGCCGACCGGACCGGTCGACCGACGTGCACAGATGTGCACGCCTTTGTGCACTGGAGGACGGCCGACCGTGCCGGTCGACCGCCCAGAGAGCAGAGCTCTCTGGAAAGTTCGGCCGACCGCACGGGTCGACCGACAGAGAGTTGGACTCTCAGCTCCAGTGGATCCGTCGACCCAGGCGGTCGACCGTGGCTCCAACGGTCAGAAATCCGACCGTTGGCGGTCGACCGCACGGGTCGACCGGCAGCTCTGACAGACCCCAACGGCTATATTTTTCTGGCCTATAAATTTGGGGGTTTGGTCATTGTTTTGCCACAAGATTTTAGGAGAGCTTTGAGCCAGTTTTTCCCAGTCTTTTAAAAGGGTTTTCTCCACAAATTTGAGAGCAAATATTTCCTATCTAAAGGAAAGTTTTATCAAGAGTATTTAAAAGAAATTCTTTGAGTTTTCCTCCACCTTTCACATCCTTGTTTTTCTCACACCACACTTGAGCATCCATTGATTATTCATCCTATAGGTGTGTTGTAGTGAGAGTGCTTTAGGTGATCAAAGTATTGTGATCACCAAAGATCGTTTCTTTGTTCTTTGAAAAGACGGGCAAGTGTGCTCGTGATTGTTTGGCTCCTAGTGAGGACTTGGTGTTTTCTGGTTCGGGTGCGAACTCGTGTTTGAGGTGCGGCCTCGGCGAGCCGGTGGGCTTGCGGTGTGTAAGGGACTAGAGAGTCCGAGGGCTTGTAGGTGTTGCGGCACCGAGGAGAGATCCATTGGGATCTTGCATAGTGTAAATCCTTCGTGTGTCGAAGGCGGGGATGTAGAGCAAGTGTGCTCGAACCTCGAAACATACCCTTGTGTTTGCGATTGCTCACTCTCTCTCCCTTTGTCTCTTTTATATCTTGCATGCTTTATTGTCTATCTTTATATGCTTGATATATTCATTGTGCTCATATTGTATACTTGCTTGGGTTGTTGACTAACACTTGTATTTAACCAAGAGAGCCAACGCGGCACCTCAACCCATTCAAGGGGAATCTAGAGGAGTTTGTCCAGAGCCCTTCACGGGAAATTCGACAACACTCTTTGGTTATACGTGGTGTTTAGTGTAAAAGTTTTTATTGGGTCATAATTGCATTTAGCTTCCGCATTATTTGCATTATTCATCATTAAGTGACCATTAGATTAGCCTTCACCTATTCACCCCCCTCTAGGTGAACCTTCACGTGTGTAGGGGGAGCTTCACATCTCCTCTTATGCATTACATAATGTGTGTTATGTGAATTAGGGCTTAACATCCCTATTTCATGTAATGCATATGTGTAGGGAAGCTAACTTAGCGTCTTCCTCTTCATGAATGTATATAGCATATAACATTTATTGATCTTTATTTATTTTCAATTGGTATCGAGATGCTTCATTGACATATTTTTCTATTGATATCATGTTGTTTATAGTCACCCCTTATTGACTTTGTTTTTTGTTTTAGACAAAAAGGGGGAGAACATTGTTTTATTGTTTTGATTGACAAAAAGGGGAGAAAGATTTTTACCCCTGATTTATTGTTTTGATTGGTTACCCCTTTGTTGATAATTGACAAAAAGGGGGAGAATAATTTGAGTTTTATATGCATACTTATGTTTTTGCATATATTAAGTTTTATTGGTATCTAGAGCATCTAGTGTTTTTGTTAATGTTTTATTAATTTAATTGGTATCTAGAGCTTCTAGAACATGTTTATGTGTTTTATGCATGTTGATGCATACATGTTTATGTACATTCATTGCATATCACTTGTTTATTTGTTTATGCATGAGTTAAGGGGGAGCTTCTTTGAAGCTTAACCTTAATCCATGCATATATAACTCCATGAGTTTTGCCATCATCAAAAAGGGGGAGATTGTTGGCCCAAAGGCCTTCTACCCAAGTTTTGATGATTAACTCATGTAGTTATGTTTACTAATAATCTTGTGTTGTTTAAGTTTCAGATCATTAACCAAGATATTAGTTGGTGATTAGCTTCAACAAAGAAGTTTAGAAGCTTTTCATGATGATTCCAGGGCCAAAGCTTCATGATCACACTTTGCCTAGCCCATGGATGGAGTTTTGGAGCAAGTCAACTTGAAGATGAAGATCATCAAGAAGACTTAGGTATCCATAGTTTAGATAGTGTGTTTAGATCCATTTGTAAAGCTTAGTATAGTTGTTATGCTCAAGTGCACACAACACACACGTTTCATGTTTTGAATTTAGTTTTCATGAATAGTAGATCAAAACAAGTTTACTTTATTTATGTATATTAGATATGTTCTAGATATACATACATGCTTTAAACTTGCTAGACAAACTTATTTTGACTATCCTATTCATGTTTTGAAAAAATCAAGTTTGATAAAAATACAAGTTTTGGTTTTTTGGTAAAAATGATAAGACACAAAAATAGTTCATATTGATTGATATTTGAGCTAAACTTTTTACCACATGTTTATATATCAATGCAAAATGATAAAACTACTTTTGGTGATTTTTAGATGTGTTAAAAGATTTTTTAAAAATATTTTACACTGTTTTTCTGACCCAGATTTCTGTTCTAGGCTTCAATCAGTCGACTAAGTCAACTGACCTAGTCGACTTAGCTGAAGTCGGTCGACCGGGCCGGTCGACCGACGTGCACAAATCTGTGCACGTTTGGAGACACTGGGACGGTCGACCGTCCGGGTCGACCGGAACTGAGAGCAGTGCTCTCTGTTTGTTTGGGTCGACCGGGCCGGTCGACCGTGGTTGCCCAACAGTCACATTTCTGACCGTTGGCGGTCGACCGGGCCGGTCGACCGTCAGCCTGTCAGGCTGCCACATCAGCCTAACGGCTAGTTTTCTGATGGGGCTATAAATACCCCATTTGTTTGAGGTTTTCTCCAAGATTTTCAAGAGCAAAAATTCTCAGTTTTCTGAAGTGTTTTAAAAGATTTCAAAAGTGTTTTTGGGCCAAAAAGAATTCATCTTATTTGTTTTAGGTTTTTGGAAAAATCAAAGAAAAGAGTATTTTGGGAGATTTGTCTTGGTTTTCATTCTATATCTTTTGCAAGAATTTTCCTAAGTGTTTTTCTTTGTTGCTTGTTTTCCAAACACCTAGTTTTTCACACTTGAGCTATCTTCTATCCTAATCTATTTAGGATCTTGTTTTGTGGAAAATGAAAAAGGAAAGAGGTTTGTGGTTGAAAGAGACCACCTATTGTAGACCCTTGATTTCTTGGTTGCTCCCTCTTTGGTAGAGGTTGAGGTTGTGTAATTGGGTTGTTGGTTTGCTCCCTCTAGTGAGAGGTGGAGTTTGGTTGTAAACCCTCTTCGGTAGAGGTGTTGTGGTTGTTTGGCTAGGGCCTACCCCTCGGTTGTGAGGTGGTTGTTTGAGAGAGGAGTTCGGTACTCCCTTGTTGTACAAATCCTTCTCGGTGAAGGTTCCTTCGGTGGGAGTCCTCGGTGGACGTTATAGTGGATTGGAAATCCTACACGGTGGTGTAGGCGGGGATGTAGAGCAAGGGTGCTCGAACCTCGAAACATATCATTGTGTTTGCGTTTGATCCACTTGTCTCTAAACTCTCTCTTTACATTTGTGCAAAGCGTCATTCATTCATATTGTCATATCATTCATTGCTTGTGTTGCCTTGCATATATTCATATTGCTATTCATCCTTATTTGCTTGCTTGCTTGTGTGTGTGCCTAACTTATACTTAACCAACAAGAGCTTCACATAGCACCTCAACCCATTCAAGGGGAATCAAGAGGAGTTAGTCCAGAGCCCTTCACGGGGAATTCGGCTACACTTGTTGTGTTGTATTAAGTTTGTGCAAGATTTGCATTAGCTTCCGCATTTAGCGCATTTAGTTCTTAGATTAGCACTTACACCTATTCACCCCCCTCTAGGTGTTTTTCAAGTTTGCCAATTCTCAAGTATGATTGCTTAGGATGGATTCTATTTCGCTATTTATACCTTCTTTCCACATTTGTGCTTCTGGGATAGACTTAGCTTCTTTAAACGTTTGAGGCTCGCTTTCAGTAGCATATGCTATGAAATATGAACCAAAAGATTTTGAGATTCTTGGTCTCTAACTTCTTGGTTCAACTTCTACATTACCAATTGGTTCCTTTGGGCTTTCGTTCCTAAACGGCATCTCGTGTGTTCTTTTCCTAGAAGTCTTATCTTCTTCCCGTTTGTATGGAAAGATGTCTTCAAAGAACACAACATCTCTAGATTCGATAAACATGTTTATATGAATATCTGGTATTTCTGATTTATGTACCAGGAATTTATAAGTACTGCTATTCAAGGCATAACCTATGATATGTTGTCAATTGTTTTTGCTCCTAACTTGATCTTTTTAGGCAGTGGTGCTAGTACCTTTGCAAGGCACCCCCACATTTTGAGGTAATGGCAGGAAGGTGCCCTTCCATACAATAGCTCAAATGGTATAAGACCAAGTTTCTTTTAAGATACTTTGTGTAGGCTGTCTAAAAATCAATGAGGACAAGTCATCAAAAAGCAGAGTCCAAACTCCAGACGCAGGGCTAATTATAGCTATCACTGCAATACCAAGACGCCGGGATCAAAACCCACGTCACCGCATCACTGTAGCACCAAGACGCGAGGGTCAAAACCCGCGTCTCAGCATCACTGCAGCACCAAGACGCAAGGGTCGAAATCCGCGTCTCAGTATTACTTCAGCAATAAGGCGCAAGGTTAAAAACCCTCGGTTATAACTGCCCTCATTACTGGGTCACTTACTGCCCATGTAGTGAGGGAGTTAACCCCCATCATGGAGCGTTTTTAGGGGGACACGTTCACCCTGAAACCTCTATAAATAGCTCAGTTTGCTGAAAAGGGGGATAGATATATGATTAGTCTCTAATTTTGCATAATTTGTATCACATCTTCACATTTATTTCATACTAAATTCTACTAATAAAGTTTTGCTTGCTTGATTTTAGGTCCAAGGTGTGCAATGAAGAAGAAGACCCTAAATCACCATTTAATAGGTGATTAAAGGCCTATTAAAGATAGTCATTGACCTAGAGAGCTAATTCTATCATAACTAGGGGCTGCAAAGAAGAAACTGGGCAAAGGGCCTGACAGGGGACAGACGGAACCGCGCGCGGCTCGAAGCGCCGCGCGCGCGGCCCTAATATGGCCGCGCCCGCGCCCGCGTTTTGGGCCAGGGCCTGGCCCCTGGCCCCCCTCTTCCCTGGTGGCTATAAATAGCCCCCTGGGGTTTCAGAGCAGAGATATGCAGAGTTTTAGGAGTAGTTTCATTTCCATTTTCTAGTTTAGGGTAGTGTAGTGTAGTTTTTCTTCTTCTTCCTCCCTTATATTTTCCATTTCTTGTGGATCTTGTATTAGGGAGAGAGAGTGGTACATGTTGGGAAGCAAGAGTTCTTGTAATAAAAGGTGACAATCTATGAAAGGTGCTCTCTTACCTTATCTTTGTTTTCTTTTCTTTAGTCTCTTTTACATGTGTAGCTAGTGTTTTCTCTCATGGCAACTAAATACTAACCACCAACTTGCTAACTTCTTTTATGATAATCCACATGAATCTAATTGCCTCGTTTTGGCCTTGCTCTTGCAAGAGCCATTGATGGCTCATGATGATGGATCTAACACTCTAACTTCCTAACCACTAACAAGCTAACATTACTTTACTCCATGCTTACTTTTCTATAGTATTGATGGTTTAAGTGTAGCTTGCACTTATTTGTTGAGTTGGGTTGTGATGAGTTACATATGGGTCATACTTTGAATCGCTCTTGAACCAAGGACTAGTGATGGCTAATGATACATGTGAGGCAACTATCACTAAGAGGTTAGCGTGTTGATGGAGTCATTAGTAGTTAGTGCCATGAGTTTTCTTTCTTTTTCACTTTGTTTTAAAAATATAACAAAAACCACAAATACATTCTTTTCAATGTTTCCCACTTCTTCGTATTTTACCGTACCTCTCTTTTAATTCTTTGCTTTGTTTTTTTTGATTCTTTAAAACTTTGAAGAACTTTTAACATACACGTGAATCAACAGGTAAAGCTTCTATCGCCTCCCGTCCTTGTGGATTCGACTCGTTTTAGCCTCTATGCTATAACGGAAGTATCGAGGAAGCCAACGCACACACACTTTAAATCTTGATTTCAAAATATACACTTTTTGTGCGCGGTTTTCCCCCGATCAAATTTAGCGCTGTTGCCAGGGATGGGAACGGTTTGATTTCACATTTTTGTTAACTTTTCTTTTTTGTTTTTTGGTGTACAGGTTAAGTTTTAGCATTGCAGAAGTCCACACTTGCTCAAGTGTGGTTGGGTAATTCTTGTATATTCTTATATTCTGCTCTAATTTTTGTTAAATATCACCTGTGCACTACAAATAACTATAAGAACTAAAATACAAAAATTGGATGCTTTAAAACGGTTTAGACATTTGCATCTAGGCACGTGTCAATTTTTATTCCAATATCTTGTATTTTATTCTTATGTTGTTGTGATTCTGATAGGAGGTGTACATATTGCATTGCATATAGTTAGGACAAACACTTCAGTGATTTAATCGCTTTTTTGTGTTTATTCTTATCTATATTGCACACTTGCACAAATTAAATTTAAGGGCAAAACCCAAAACAACATAAGGTGGGGAAGTCATTACCCTCCCTTAGCCCAAAAATCACCTCCCCACTCACACAACCCAAGCCTAATAAAAATTGCTAGATGTTGGCCCCTAGGGACATCTCGGACTCATTTAGGAGATTGACCTAAGGGAGAAGTTGTTAGAATTTGACTCTTGCTACATCGGTGTCTAAGGTTGAGAATTGAGAGGCGAAACCTCGAAGAATAGTGGTTTAGCATAATTAGGCCCGTTGCTCCAGCACGGATACCTCCCACAGATCTTGCCCCTACCTAGTCGATTAACTCGTGGTCAGCTTCCGACAATATACTCCCCGTTGACAGTCTAACCAGTTAGGAGTCGTCTAGGTCTAAGTCAACCCTAGCATAGGCTTGTTCTTTTTTTTTTCTTTATTGTTTGTTGTTTGTTTGTTTTTCTTTTTGTAAATTGTGATATGGATTTTAATAACAACAATTCTTTCAATTATAATATGAATCCATATTTCACCCTGACCTCATTTGACTCGGATAACTCTGACCCGGCAATGTACAACATGAACCAACCATATATGCCGGGTTGGGATTATCCGAATCAATATGACCCATATCCCCAACCATATGACTATATTTTTCAAAATAATTTCAACTCTTCACAGAGTCCATGGGGATTCACCTCCCCCGAGTCAAATTTCAACCGTCTTGTACACAATTTTCACAAAGTTCATTCCCCGATTCTGCTTCCTATCCTCCTTTTCCTGAACCACCTACTGAAGAAAAATCATCGTTGCAAAGGACTTTGGAAGAAGCGATAGAGGCCCAAAAATAATTTGAAAACAATATGGCCTCATCATGTCCACAAAATTTCCAAAATTCATGTAGTTCTTTCCCAGAACAACTCAAAAGAAAATCATTATGGAAAAAATTATGGAATTCGTGCAAGAGACCGAGCTCATAATGCAAAATACGATTGACTTCTCATGTCCATCAAATGTTCAAGATTCTTGCCATTTTGAAAATCCAGCTTCAATTTCATCATTCCAACCTGAACTTGACCAATATCCAATTCCTGATACTTTGGGAAGTTATCCATTTCCTGAAATTGAACTTGAAGATGAATGTGAACCTGAGCTTCAAGTTAGCAATTCGAGTCCGTTCATTGAATTACTATCGACTCCTGAAGTGTTACCTAAACTAAGTGACGTTCTTGAACCAGTTTTGATTCCCATCATTCTTGAACTTGACTCGATCATTTCACCCATTCACATTCTTTATATGGACAGAAATCAAGATTCAATTTCATTACATCCATTTGAACTTGCCCAAAATCTTGAAAACTACCTTGACATTTTGGCAAGTTATCCTTTTCCCGAAATTGAACTTGAGCTTGCAAGTGATCCCGAACCTCAAGTTAGTCATTCTATTTCACTTTTTGATTCAATAATGACCCCGGTATTTTTATCAGATTTTTTCTCTATTCCAGAGTCAGCACTGAATCCTGTACTAGTACACCGTGAAATGGAATCACCAATCTCTCATGATTACACTTCATTCGTGAGGAAATGTGTGAATATTCGTTCTTTGGTTTGGACCCTGTTTTTGAACCAATTTCGACTCTCATTGTTGACTCTCGACTTGATCTGAGTCAACTTCCTGAGTCGGTGTCGGTTTTTTTCCTGTTCCATTTGAGTCCAAATCAATCATCTCTTAAAATCACCCGTCATTGTTGGACAAGAATGTTGAAAAAAATGACTCAGTCATTATTTTTGAAAATTAGAAATTAGATGGGGATAAAATTGTCATTAAGACCATTCAATCCATCATTCTTTTATTGGGTCATGTTAGAGAGGTCATTGGAGGGTTCTTGCAAGATCCCCGCTATTTTGATTGGGTCACAATGCTTGGCCCAATCAGACCACCACCGGAGCCACCCCCTTGACGTAATCTTCCTTCGCTCTCCATTTGTTTCATGTATTTACACATTCACGATGCATTGAGGACAATGCCTGAGATAAGTGTGGGGAGTGTTTACTAACATAGGTAGTTTTAAATTTTCTTTCTTTTATATTTCTTCTTAATTTAAAAAATTTTTAAAAAATCTTTTCTTTTTTACAAAACTTTTTGAAACAAGATAAATAGTTTTGCTTTATTTTAAGAAAATTAAGATTATCTTAGGAATTAGGAAGACCCAAAATTATGAAATTTTAAACCAAGTCAAAATAATAGATCTTGTCTAAATTATAGGATAAGAAAGTAAGATTGAAAAGATAATTTGATCTTGAATTTTTTGCCTTAGATTTATGCACTCCACACTTACACAATTTTTGAGATTGAAACAAAGACTGAAATGCCATAAAAATATATATTAAAAAAATTATGATAATAAAAATCACTTATTAAAGTTGGGTAATTATGCCTCAGGAAGCATGATTATTCATACCTAAAATGGCGAACAAAAAATAAAATAACCCCCTTTAGTTTTGTGGCCTTGTTTACTCGAGTCCTTAAGTCTGAGGGATATTTTCTCATCTGGTGCCCTAAGACCATCTGGTTTGGAAGTCACCGGCTAAAGGCTCACTACTCGGGTAAATAAGAAAGCCTAAGAAAACTAAGGGAAGAAAAAAGAAAAAATAAATAAATAAATAAATAATATATATTAAATAAATGGCATGAAAGTTTGAGTCGATATCCCAAAAATCTTCACAGTTCACAAAGTGCATATTTTTATAAGAGTTTTATGAAAGATCAAAGAGTCAAATCAATTTTAAATTCTTACATTTAATTTATAACAAGATTTTTGCATTTTGACTTAGTTTAAGAAAGAACAATTTCTGGTTAACCTATAACCTTAGATCACTTATATTTTCGCAAAATATTTCAACACTTTTCTCTATTTCAAAATGTGTTTTCAAAATACTAACATTTAATTTCTTTTTTTATGGATTTTGTGAGTGTAATCCGCTGAAAACCCTCAGGAGACAAAACTCCTCCTCTAGGGGAAACTTAGAGGTTTAACGGCTTGTTGCACATGCTCAGTGCAATCGCGTCACCTGCGAAAGTGGTGTAATAATTCCTTAGTTTTTTGTTTTGCTCGGGACGAGCAAAAGATAAGTGTGGTGGTGTGATTAGTCTCTAATTTTGCATAATTTGTATCACATCTTCACATTTATTTCATATTAAATTCTGCTAGTAAAGCTTTACTTGCTTGATTCTAGGTCCATGGTGTGCAATGAAGAAGAAGACCCTAAATCACCATTTAATTGGTGATTAAAGGCCTATTAAAGATAGTCATTGACCTAGAGAGCTGATTCTGTCAAAATCAGGGGCTGCAAAGAAGAAACCGGGCACAGGGCCTGATAGGGGACAGACGGGACCGCGCGCGGCTCGAAGCGCCGAGCGCGCTGCCCTAGTATGACCGCGGCCGCGGCCGCGTTTTGGGCCAGGGCTTGTCCCTTGGCCCCCTCTTCCCTGGTGGCTATAAATACCCCCTAGGGTTTCAGAGCAGAAATATGCAGAGTTTTAGGAGTAATTTCATTTCCATTTTGTAGTTTAGGATAGTGTAGTGTAGTTTTTCTTCTTCTTCCTCCCTTATATTTTCCATTTCTTGTAGATCTTGTATTAGGGAGAGAGAGTGGTACATGTTGGGAAGCAATAGTACTTGTAATAGAAGGTGACAATCTATGAAAGGTGCTCTCTTATCTTATCTTTGTTTTCTTCTCTCTAATCTCTTTTACATGTGTAGCTAGTCCTTTCTCTCATGGCAACTAACTACTAACCACCAACTTGCTAACTTCTTTTTATGATAATCCACATGAATCTAATTGCCTCGTTTTGGCCTTACTCTTGTAAGATCCATTGATGGCTCATGATGATGGATCTAACACTCTAACTTCCTAACCACTAACAAGCTAACATTACTTTACTCCATGCTTACTTTTCTATAGTATTGATGATTTAAGTGTAGCTTGCACTTGTTTGTTGAGTTGGGTTGTGATGAGTTACATATGGCTCATACTTTGAATCACTCTTGAACCAAGGACTAATGATGGCCAATGATACATGTGAGGCAACTATCACTAAGAGGTTAGCGTGTTGGTGGAGTCATTAGTAGTTAGTGCCATGAGTTTTCTTTCTTTTTCACTTTGTTTTAAAAATACAACAAAAACCACAAATACATTCTTTTCAATGTTTCCCACTTCTTTGTATTTCACCGTACCTTTCTTTTCATTCTTTGCTTTCTTTTCTTTTGATTCTTTAAAATTTTGAAGAACTTTTAACATACACGTGAATCAACGGTAAAGCTTCTATCGCCTCCCGTCATTGTGGATTCGACTCGTTTTAGCCTCTATGCTATAACGGAAGTATCGAGGAAGCCAAAGCACACACTTTAAATCTTGATTTCAAAACATACACTTTTTGTGCGCGGTTTTTCCCCGATCAAATTCTGTACAAGGGAGATAAAAAAAAAGAGAAGGTTCAACTCTTCCAACAACTTGCTGCGTACAAATTAGTTTGTCTTTGCCCACAATCTCTTTGAGATTCTTGGTGGACAGGAGCTATGTTACTCCATCCGGTATCCAAAGAGAGGATTCCCAAGAGGTCCGACGTTCACCCAGTCAACGGAAAATAAGATTCACTTTCACCACCACATCAAGAACCAAGCACTAAACAAAGGAGAGATTCAAGCATGAATATCTTCCCTCTCTTATAATCGGAGTGTTGATCCGTTGTAATTCTTCATTGATTCAAGAAAATTTTATACGAATTTCTCCCACCAAATAAGAGATGGCGACTCCGCTGGCGACTACTTTCTCTACCGACGAGCAAGTGGTGGCGCAATGTGACGTCAACTATATGGGAAAAACGGTCGAATCACTTGTTGTGGAGTTCGACCAGGTGAAGTATGAAGAGTTCTTCTCTTCCGGCTCCAAGAGCCCCCTAAGGCGCGGGTCTACCGCAAAGTCTCTTCGGGGATTTGTCCTCGAGTCTGCTTTGAGATCCTCTCAGACGCGACTGGCAAAAAGGATGTCGTGGCTAATCGCATCATGCGTAACGCCCGCGTCAACGTCTCCCAGGAGACCCGCGTGGTTAACGTTTCTGATGTTCAGCCTGTCCATCCCCTTCCTCGGCGTCAGGTTACCGGGGGGTTCCCATCAACCCACACGACGTAACCGGAATGCTGAGCGATGACAGAGACGGCATGCGCGTCAACTACAAGCTGGAACAAGTGTCTATCCAACAGAGGTAGAATGCGAGGCTCAAGTCCGCGTCTCTTCTGAACCATTTCAGACACGTGAAGTCCGCGTTTGGCAACCTAAACGTGAGAGTCACCAAGCTCACGTTTCTGAAGCACTGCTTCCCAAATGCCACGAGCAGCAACGCGAGGTCCGTACTCCTCATCCAAGACACGACACTCGCGCCTCTATATTTATACGCGGGACCCAGAAGGCCTGCGTTTCCCAAGCATCTCTACCCAGATGCAACAATCAGCAACGCAAGAACCGCGCCTCTCCTCAGCAGAAGCGCAAGACTCGCGTTTCGGAGCCACAACGCGAGAGCCGCGTCTCTTCTCAGCAGAGGCGCAAGGCCCGCATTTCAGAGCCACAACGCGAGAGCTGCGTTCATTTCTCAGGACGTGAGCTCCGCGTCTCAGAACCTTGCGTCTCAGCTTTGCGGAGTAAGGATAATTCTCGCAAGTTGAAAAGACCTCGACCATCTGAGGCTAATCTCTTCGATCCCCCTCCCACGGATCTAAGAGATTATTTGATAAAGAAGAGGAGTACTAGTTAATCACTCCGTCGTGTTGCTGTAAACAGCTTATCACAATGCTCTTTGAGTGTCGTTGCAGTTCACGTGCAAGCTGACAGTCTATATTCAGACAGTCAACTTTAACTTCCTGATCAGCCAAAAGGTATCGCTCCCACAGGAGGAGGACCTTCTCTGACACAGAGTACCCTAAAATCACTGCAAACATGACAAGCAGAAGTAAGGAAAACAACCAGTGGTCAGCTCCGATGAGTCTGACACGGAACCTGAAGGAGTGTACCAACATACTCGCATTCGGAATGGAGTGATTGCCCGATCAATTACAGTACCCAACCTCGGGGCATTAAAGTAAATGACTCACATTCCGCCGTTGCAGAATTGCAGGCTTCTAACTCTTCCATAGAGAAAAAAGTCTTATATAAATGACAAATATTCCTGAGGAGACGGCCAGGCGCTTTGAGCAACAAGCTCAGGTCCAGAGGGAACAATTCGAGATGATTCGTGCTCAACAAGAATCTACCGATTCTCTCAAACTGATGCTGACACAATTGCTTGAAGACAAGAGGAAGTCAACTGACAAAACCTCCTCTAAAAAGTCTAAGGGCAAACGAAAGGAAGGAGAAAGCTCATCCTCAGTGCATATCGAGGAGAAAGAGCAATCTACTTCTGAGTCGTCTAAATCATCATCTAAGGGGGAAGACAACCAGAACCATGGAAAGATTCATTCTAAAAGAATGAGTCAATTGGAGCAACGCCTCGAGACCCTTACTAATCGGAAAGGCCTCCAAGAAGCAGGAGTGGTCCGGCCATATCTGGCCGAGTGGGACCTTGTTCCATACCCTCTCAAATTCAAAGCTCCGACCCTACAAGCATTCGACGGCAAAGGGTCACCGAACCAACATATCTACTACTTTAAATCTCAGACGGGGAAAGTGGTAGACAACGATGCCATCTTGGCACGTCTGTTCATCGACACCCTAAAAGGGCTCGTCTTTGAATGGTTCATGAAGCTCCCAGAAGACTCCATTAAGAATTGGGGTGATTTGGAGAAGCTTTTCCTAACACGCTTTTTTGAGGACGATTCAGAGATTACAATGCCTACTCTTTTGGCCACAAAACAGCAAAAGGGGGAATCAGTTAAATCATTTGTAAAAAGATTTCAGAATATGGCACTCCGATGTCCCAGCGGTATGACTCAGGCTACCCTGGGTAGAAAAATGTCGCCACAATCTACAAACTCGCTCCTCGCCCAAATAGGAGTTGCTGAAAGTCGCACCTGGAAACAATTGGTCCAGCAAGGTGAACGGCTGAAGAAATTGTAGCCAGGATTAGGGCAGAAGAAAACAAGCCCTGACCCGAAAGGTCGACAAGGCGTACGCCAGACGCATCCCTTCAAACAAAAAGGAAGGATAAGTTGGCGACAGAAATCAAATCCCCTGTCAAACCTCAGTCGGTTAAGGGAAGTGGCTCTTCAAGTCAGCCACGCGCCAATAAGCAGTACTCCTTCAAAGATGAACATGTTGACTCGTTATTCAAGTTACTCAACAAGAGCAACAGATTGAAGCTTCCTGAAGCTAGACGTCCTGAAGAAGTCGGTAAAACTGATAATCCTAACTACTGCTTGTATCATAGGTGCTGGGACACCCCACCAAGAGCTGTTATGTCTTTAAAGACATCCTTCAGGCTCTGATTGATGCAGAGGTCTTAAAACTCTGTCCAGAGTAGAAGAAAGTGAAGGCCAATATGACATCATTCCTCCAGTTTGGAAGACAACCCCCAACACCCTCTGGAGTAGTCCCCATCCCAAAAGGGGAACTAAGAATGATCAATATAGACCCTCACCATCAACAAGAGAAGGGTCTTGTGCCTGTCCTCACATCTCAGGGGAAAGTTATGTGGGTTCATGCCGACCTTGTGGACGGCCAGCAATGGACCACTGTTACTAGCAGAAGGTCCAAAGGCAAAGCGAAAGCTTCGTCCTGTAATGTGGTATGCGCTTCTTCCCGAGAAGCGAAAACTGATGTTCCCTCGCTGACTGATTCAGAAGAGGAAACAATAGGTCTCACTGCAGAACCTAATCAACCACTCGTGGCAGAAACTCGTTCGGGCCAGTCATATTAAAAAAGTATGATGAAATGGTGGCGACCCCTCCTAAACCCACTACAGAGTCAGTCAAGCCCTCCACGAAATAACCGGTGGAGAAGCAGAAAGAGCTTCGGTTTTCTAAAGCTCTCCCAAAAGATAACGCGGAAGGATCCACAACACCTTACCGCTTTGACGTCCTGACTCAACTGGCCAATATCCCGGCCCGAATCACTCTTTACGAGCTCGTGAGGCTGTCAAAGTCAACCAGAGAAGCTTTGAGAGAGGCCCTAGCTAATGCTGAGGTCTTCATGATCCAGATATCGGCCGGACCATGGGAGGAAGATGTAGAGGATTGCCTCCATGTCACCCAAAATACTCCATGCATCACCTTCACGGCAGATGATATGCAGGTGAAGGGGAAACATGATCGACCCCTATACTTCACAGGGTATATTAGATCGTCTGAAGTAAGCCGCATTCAGGTAGATCCAGGGTCCGCGTTGAGCATTATGCCTCGCCGGGTCATGCAATATTTAGGGATTCCTACCCACCGATTGAGCGCCACCCAGACTACCATATATGGGTTAATGCCAATGGTACGTGCCCAATGGGGAAGATCAAGCTCAAATGCCAAATTGGGACTTAAAGTCTGAAAGTGACGTGCTACGTGATCGATGCGGACACCTCATACAATTTGCTGCTTGGATGACCATGGGTTCATTGTAATTCCATCATCCCTCCACTCTCTATCAAGTTATGAAATACATCGACGAGAGTGGGAAGGTACGAACATTGATTGTTGAAAGGCATTCGTTCAAGGGAGTCGAGAATTATTTCACAGACTCTCTCCTGTACCAGGACTCTTTGGAAACAAACGAGAACCCACAACCAGAGGAGCCAGACTCTGGTAATGAAGCTGACACCGAGCCAGAAAAAGAAGAGTGCATGTGGGAACTAGATCCACTTGTAACGAGCATTAATAAGCTCGATGTTGATAACACCGCCAATGATGTAGGCGGGAGGTATAATAATGAAGAGTTAAATTTGGCTTACCTTTCTGTGTTCGCTTCTGATTCAGTGTCGTCAGACACTAGTACCGAAGCAGATAATGACCCCTGGTCGGCAATGGATGCTTTGACATCATTGCATGTACCAGTGAAGTCATTCTTCGAAACGAACCAAGATGTCGGTGATGCGCAAGAATCAATATTCATGGTCCCAGGTAGACGTAAAGGCCAAAAGCCAATCCTTTTCGGACAAATCAAAGCCGAGCTGATTTCTTATGAAGAGTCAGAAAGCAAGAATGAACCCCTCAGTTTACCCATTATGAGCCAAATGTACTCAGAATGATGGAAAGCATAGGGTATGATCTGACAAACGGTCCTGGGTTGAACTTCGGCAAAGGAAGAAGAACACTACTCTGATCTTTCGTTCCAAAGGAGAAAACCCCTGATTATTATCATCGAACTCGCAGGGGGTTGGACTATGTGTCAATTCTGACCCCATCAGCCTCTGAGTCTGAAGAGTCACTATATAATGACTACTCATCTGGCATGTCATCGTGGGAGTCAGACGTTAGTGTCGGTAACCTCTTTGGAGAACTTTCAGTATATATGGTTTCAACAAGCCATCTGGAAGACAAAGATGAAGAAATGATCCAGTCTGATACAGATCCTTAGATCAAACACCTTAATACTCTCTGGGATACTCGCTTTGAACAACGCGAGCCGCCCACAGAAGATAAAGTTGCCCAGATTAATCTGGGAGATGAGGCTAATCCTAAGCCCATCTTTATAAGCGAAAGTCTATCACCCTCCGAGAAAGAAGCTTTAATATCTCTTGTGCGAGAGTATATAGATGTTTTCGCTTGAAATTACGAGGACATGCCTGGGCTTGATCCTCGAGTGGTTATGCATCGCCTTAACATTAATTCAGATGCGAAGCTAGTCAAACAACAGCAGCGATGGTTCCGTCCAGAAATAATGGAAGCAATTCAGTCAGAAGTCAAAAAAACTCACAGACTCTCGCTTCATTAGGGAAGAGCAACATCCTGATTGGGTAGTGAATATCGTCCTCGTTGTCAAAAAGAACGGAAAGATCAGGATTTGCATTGATTTTCACGATCTAAATGAAGCCTGTCCCAAAGATGAATTCTCTCCCAATCATGGATGTCATGATTGACAATACGTGCGGATTTGAGCGAATGTCCTTCATGGATGGATTCTTAGGGTATAACCAAATCAAAATGCATCCTGATGATGAAAAATATACTTCTTTCAGGACACCACTGGGGGTATACTGCTATACCGTCATGCCCTTCGGACTGAAGAATGTGGGGGCTACATATCAGAGGGCTATGAATGCCATTTTTCACGAGCATATGTGTAAAATTATGGAATGTTATGTTGACGACATTGCAGTGAAAAGCCGCACCAAAGGTGATCACATAACCGATCGGAAGACAATCTTCGAAATCATGCAGGCACATCAGTTGAAGATGAATCCCACCAAATCCTTCCTGGGGGTGGCCAGCGATAAGTTCCTAGGGTTTGTGGTAACTTCCACAGGAATTCATTTGGACCCAGAAAAAGTTCGCGCTATCCAGGAGATGCAACCTCCGAGGAACCTCAGAGAACTTAGGGGATTGTAAGGACGATTGGCATACATCCAAAGGTTCATCTCAAATCTCTCTGGATGATGCCAACCCTTTATCAAATTGATGAAAAAGGGTGTCTCATTCGTTTGGGACGATGCTTGCCAGCAAGCGTTCGAGGAGACTAAACGATACCTCACGCAACCACCAGTCCTTACAGCTCCGGTGTCCGAAAAAACCTTTTCTGATATACGTCCGAGCAATGGATCATTCCTTAGGAGTTTTACTAGCCCAGAATAATGATCAAGGACACGAATAAGCAATCTATTATCTGAGTAGGACTATGATCGGGGCCGAACATCGATACAACCCGATCGAAAAGAATGTTTGGCATTGGTGTTCGTAGTCCAGAAAATGCGACACTACTTAGTAGGCCAAACTATAAACGTCATATCAAGGGTTAACCCTTTGAGATTACTCATGACAAAGCCATCGTCATTATACGGCCGATTGGCAAAATGGGTTATACTGCTATCCCAATATGAAATGTGCTTTTTACCATAAAAAGCCGTAAAGGGACTAGCGGTGGCGGATTTCCTGACTGAGCATCCAGATCCGAGGGCAACCGAACTTTACGAGGATCTCCCAGACGAGGTCGCTGAAGTTTGTCTAACCCAGACCTCTTTTGAAAGACAAGTGTGGCAACTCTTCTTTGACGGTGCATCGAGAACCGATCTGCAGGGACATGTCATAGCAGGAGTGGGGGTAGTACTCATCTCCCCACAGAACTATGTGATTCCTCGAGCTTTCTCATTAACTGAGCCCTGCTCTAACAATGTAGTGGAATACAACGCCCTCTTGATTGGAATGCAAATCGCTAGAGAGTTCGGCGTTAAAATCTCGGGGCATATGGTGACTCTAAACTCATCGTCATCCAAGTTCGCGGGGAGTACGAAGTCAGACATGACGACCTAGTACCCTATTACAACGCAACTGTCCACATGGCCGAGAGGTTCAGAAACTTTTACATCAACCATGTACCACGCTAGCAAAATGCGCATGCAGATGTACTGGCTTCTCTCGCTGCCTTTTTATCCCTTCCAGCAGGAGTAGTAGAGAAAATACTTGTCTACAGTCATGACTTGTATTGCCCAAGAATCGCTTCTGAGGATTATCAGAAGCTGACAGGAGACTGTTAAGTCAAAGAAGCTCTTGAGTCGTTAGCCGGTCCAGAGCTTAGAGACTGGCGATTTCCTTACATTGACTATGTCTTGTATGGCATCATGCCTGATGATCCCAAAGAAGCGGCTGCCATTAAAAGGAAAGCCCCCAAATTCTACTATCACGCGAACACTGTATCGTCGATCGCATGACGGGATCTTACTTCGTTGTCTATCACAAAAAGAGGCACAGGAGGTACTGAAAGAAGCGCATAACGGCATATGTAGAGCTCATCAACCTGGTCCAAAACTTGGGGATCAACTCTGAAGGTTAGGATATTTTTGGCCTAAGATGATCCCTGACGCCATCACTTATGCCAAACAATGTCACGCCTGTCAAGTTCATGGCGATTTCATCCATCAAGCACCAGGGTACCTTCACTCTACAACTTCTACTGGCCATTCGAGACGTCGGGGATGGGCGTAGTTGGCCTCATAAGGCCACCATCATCCAAAGGATACCGGTTCATCTTAGCCATAACTGACTACTTCTCTAAATGGGCCAAAGCTATTACTTTAAGGGAAGTAAAGACATCTGATGTGATCAAATTCGTTAAACATCACGTCATCTACCGTTTTGATGTACCCCGACGGATTGTCCATGACAATGGACCCCTGTTCGTTAGTCAGGCTTTTCAAAAGTTCTGCAACAAGTTCAGGGTCCAGAGTGTGTCCTCAATAGCATACTACCCAATGGCTAACGGCCTTGCAGAAGCTTTCAATAAGACTATTGGCATGCTTCTCAAGAAATTCGTCTCAAAAAGCCAACGTGATTAGGATGACAAATTAGGTGAATGCTTATGGGCCTATCGTACAACAATTTGAACCCCAACGAAAGCTACACCATTTTCTTTGGTATATGGGTGTGAAGCCGTACTTTCATTAGAAATCAAAATTTCATCTCGTGTCGCCCTGACAGCAGAGATGACAAAGGAGGAGAAGCATCTACTGCGACTCCAAGAACTGGAGGCCTTAGATGATAAATGTCTGCAGGCCCAATAGCAAATCGAACTCTACCAAGCCCGGGTTACTAAAGCCTTCAACAAGAAAGTTAAGGAGCGAACTTTCAAGAAAGGTGACCTTGTCTTAACTGTCAAAAGACCTATGGTAATGACACATAAAACAAAAGGAAAATTCTAGTCCAAATAGGAAGGACCATTTGTAGTAGAGTCAGTCTACTCAAATGGAGCATATCACCTCATAACTTCAAACGGTGATACACTCATGATGCCAATTAACGGCAGATTCTTGAAGAAATACTATCCTTGATAGTACTTTTCCTCCGATCAAGTTAATATTACACCTCTGATCAAAACTCCAGATCCAAGAAAAGCTTCTTTCCTTTACTAGATCACATCATGATAGATCAGTGTCAACCTAATCGAGCACTAGCTGCATTATGATGTAAATATTGAGAAAGAAACAAAAGGCGAAACTTGGGTTTTAGTATTGCTCTCCTAATTAACATCTAGTGCCTCCGACGGCTAAAAAATAGAAGAAAATGTTGGCTTTTAAGCCCAACATAAGTCTTCGACAACTCATCATGCTGAAGGGAATAGCATGGCTAGCCCAACTCAAACGGTAGTTGGTAAAGGCACACCAAATCCGTTGATACCTGAGAGTTTGCTAAAAATCCTAAGTGGACTAGGTCCCACTCTCTCCTCCAATGTCACTTACCAATTCTCACTCATAGAATGGTAGGACCATAAAAACACCGGTGTTCATCTCCCTAATGAAATGAACTGGATTCTGTTAAGTTAACATTAAACCTCTGACAAACCAGATTTTTCAATCCCCAGTGGACTCTGTCAAGGTCATATTAAACCCCTAACAACAAAAACTTTAAAAATTCTTGCTGCTATGTTAATAGTACACCTCTAACGGCAAATTTCTTAAATCCCTAGAAAGTCAACAGTTGACGTTAATATTAAACCTCTGACGGTTCAATTTACTTTCCTCTACCAATTCTCTTCCATAGAGTAGTAGGTCCATAAATACAATCATTGCTATATTAACACTATACCTCTGACAATGAAAAACCTCAATACTCCCCAGCGAGTATGAACTTCATTTGCCTTTCTCCTACATGGACCAACAAGTCTACAAAATTTGTTACGTTTAAAATTACACCTCTGACATTCCAAATTCTACTTGTCAATTCTCATCAATAGAATGACAGGTCCTCAAATTGCTCCTATCACGAGCCAATTTCTGTTAAGTTAATACCATACCTCTGACAAATTACTATTAAGTTTAACATTACACCTCTAACAGTGATTAAGTTGCTGCAAAGTTCAATATTAAACCTCTGACAGTCACTTTCCCTCAAACTTCTATGTCGAAGCTGAGATGAGCGATGCTAAGTTTAACATCACACCTCTAGCGTCCAGTTCATTGCTAAGTTCAACAATACACCTATGACCATGACTTTCCCTCAGACTTCCTTGTCGAAGTCGAGATGACCGATGCCAAGTTCAAAATTACACCTCTAGCATTACCTTCACTGTCAAGTTAAACATTACACCTATGACAATGACACTTTCAGTTTTCTTAAATGAAGCTGACACACTCTTGGGTTAAGTTAACATCACACCTCTGACTCACACCCTTGTCAAGTTAACATCACACTTCTGACAAGATTCAATTCAACCCGTTAAGTTAATATCACACCTCTAACGGTAAAGGTTCTCCTAGATCCCTGCGAGTCTAGTCTCACTAGTTATTCTTATTAACAGAATAAGAAGTCTACTTCAAATTACTGTTAAGTTTAACATTACACCTCTAACAGTATTTTCAATAAATCCCCAACTGAGTCTTAGTCAAGTTAATACCAAACCTCTGATGAAAACTCATTTGTAATCTCTACGTTGTAAGTACACCTAGAGGGGGTGAATAGGTGTACGGCTAATCTAATGAACAAAATGCGGAATTTAAAAACTAAATTGCAACACACTTAGTGTAACCAACGAGTGTAGCCGAATTCCCGGTGAAGGGCTCTGGACTAACTCCTTTTGATTCCTCTGAATAAGAGTTGAGGTGTTATATGAAGCTCTCGTGGTTAAACACAAGTGAGGCACACACAAACAAGCCAAGCATATAATATATGAACGAGCAATATGAAATGATGCAAGGCACAATGTAAGAGAGAGTTAGAGAAAGTGGATCAATCGCAAATACACGGATATGTTTCGAGGTTCGAGCACAAAGCTCTACGTTCCCGCCTTCACACAGAAGGATTTCTACTAACTTATCCACACAGGACTCCCGCACAAGGAACCTCCACTGAAGATTTGGGGCAATACAACTGGGAGTACACAACTCCTCTCTCAATTACAAACACAACCTCTACACTTAGAGGTTAGGCACAAAGCCACTCAAACACAATCACCTCACACTTGAGGGATGGGCACAAAGCCAAACAACCAATCAACCTCTCACTAGAGGGATAAGGCACAAAGCCACCACTCCAATAATCAACCTCTACACAAGAGGGATAACGCAAAGTAGGAGGGTTTACAACTTGGTGATCAAAAGACCACAAACAACTTCTTTTCCCACAAAAACAAGGATCCTAATAGATAGGATAGTAGATAATAAGCTCAAGTGTGAGAAAAACCAAATGGAATGGAAAATAAATACTCAAAGAAAATCCTTGGGAAAACTAGAAATAAGGATGTAGAAGATGAACCAAAAACACTTTTCCCAAAATCACTTTCTTTGATTTTCCAAACCCTAGAAAAACACCAAATCAAATGTAAACTTTAAAGCTCAAAACTTCTTTTTAATTGCTGCAAAAACACTAGTAAGATCAGAAAATAAGCTCTCAAATTCTTGTTAAAAACAGTCAAGAGAAAACTCAATTTATAGGCTCTTTGAAAAACTATCCGTTGGCAGCCAATTATGGTCAGAAGTCACCATCCGGTCGATCGGCCGGTCGACCGGCCAACGGTCAAAGTTTGACCGTTACCAACCTCCGGTCGACCGTCCTTACCCGAGAGTAAGGAGACTTCAGTCGGTCGACCGCACGGTCGACCGGCCAAACCAAATGGCCTTTGTGCACGTCTAGTGCACATCCGGTCGACCGTTCCGGTCGACGGCTCCTGGTCGGTCGACCGGTCGGTCGACCGCCAGAGCCTGGCAGGCAATATACAGGATTAAAAAACTGATCTTTTTAACTTTAATTAAATCCTTTAAAATCTTTAAAAATTCACAAAAATAAGTTCTTGTATTATCTTTGATATACAAACATGTGTGAAAAAAATTCAACACATATTTCAAACTATTTGAACCATTTTTGTTACTTGAAAAATTTGCCGAAAACCAAAAACCGTATTTTCTAAAACTTGAATTTTTGAAATGAAAAACCGTTTTCTCCAAAACTCATCCAAATACAAAAACATGATATTTAAACAACTTGAAGCAGGTGTATATGGATATAATCCAATATACATGAAAGATATACATATATATATCAATATTTTTGACTTGAAATTCAAAATTAAGTTTTGTTAAAATACCAAAACTCCAAACTCATGAAATAGACTATCAAACTAAGTTTGTTTAAATAGTTGAAGCATAGATGTATATAGAACAAATCTAATATACATTAAACCATGTAAACTTATTGATTCCATCTATTCATGAAAACCAAGATCGGTTTAAACCGAAAACCGAAACCAAAACATGAAACGTGTGTGTATTGTGAACTTGAGCATATCACACTATCTAATCTTTAACAATAGATCTAAACTAACTATTCTAAAACAAAGTACCGAAGTCTTCTTGTAGAGCGCCGTTTCCAAATCGACTCGATCCAAACGTGATCCACCGAGCTTGACTCCAACGAGTGCTAGATATAAACTTTGACGCTCGGGCTCTTCAATCACCATGTGAAAGCTCTAAAACAACTTTGTTGAAGCTAATCACCTACTAATATCTTGGTTAAGTATCTGAAACTAAACATCACAAGATTATTAGTAAACTATAACTACATGAGTTAATCATCATCAAAACTAGAGTGGAAGGCCTCTGGGCCAACAATCTCCCCTTTTTGATAATGACAAAACTCATGGAGTTATATATGTATGGATTAAAGTTAAGCTTCAAAGAAGCTCCCCTTAACTCATGCATAGCAATAAACAATAAGATATGCAATGAATATTAAACATGAATATGTATCAATATGCATATAACAATAAAATGAATATGCTCTTGATACCAAACTTTTAAAATAAATTCTTTTCCTTTTTGAAATAAACATGTTCTTAAATAATTGCTCTTGATACCAATAAAATTTCAATTTGAAAATTTTATCAATAAAAGCAATAAAAGCTTTTGATACCAATCAAAAAAAACGCTTGATACCAATGAAAGATAATTAATAAAAGCTCTTGATACCAACAATAAAAATTTTAATAAAAGTTCTTGATACCAATAAACCAAAACAACAAAGCATGATTATCCTCTTGATATCAATATAAACAAAACATCAAAACATAAAAAAACTCTCTTGATATCAATATGAAACAAACTTTGATATAAACTTACAAATAAACAATAAACATGCATATAAACTCAAATACTTCTCCCCTTTTTGTCAAATCATCAACAAAGGGGTTAAGGAAAACAATAAAATAATGTTCTTCCCCTTTTTGTCTTAAACAAAAAAATATCAATAAGGAGTGAAATCAAATCAAAATATTATGATACAATTGAAAAAAAATATATCTATTTAGTGCATCATGATATGAATTGAAAATAAATAATACATACCAATTGAAGGTACATAAAACAAATGTTTTTAATATAAATAAGCATGTCTATATTATACCAATTGAATGTAATAAAACATATTGAAGAATTCAACCAAAGATTTTGATATCAATTGAATGATGTAAACATATATGTAATCTTGATATCAATTGTAAAGATTAGTACCAATTGAAAGTAATTTTTCATTAGGAGCATATGATACCAAAAAAATAATCAATATCATTTTTCAATCATTTTTCACCATAAAGTGTGGGAGTAAAATATGAAAGGTAAACAAAAACCAATTAAAATGTGAAATATGAATTTTCTCCCCTTTATGAAATTTCAAACAAAATGATGCATAAGCTTGTATAAGATACCAATTGAAACATAATCAATTGAAATATAATAGTTATTTAAGAAATCAAGCTTAGCATAACCAAAATTTGTGCTCAAAGATATAGATATATAGTAAGCACAAATAAAGCATATATATATGTATGGAAAATTTAATACCAATCGAAATTGATATTTTGAAGTGTAAGCATACATATATAAAAACATATATGAGTATACAAAAAGAAATGTCAATAGTGATACCAATTGAAAAGATCCAATGATACCAATTGAAAACATAATAAGATCAAGTGTATAACTCATACTTCCTACCACCTATTTCATGCACATGTTTTAAATGAATTTTCAATAATAAACATACAAGGCATGATCGCCTAACAAACCGCCCTTAGATGGGTAGGGGTTTTCAAAAATAAGTTTGAAAAATATAATATGTTGAAAAACTCTACCATATGAAGAATACAAACTAGTTATAAGAAAAATTGTAAACTAGTACGAAATCCTTCAAGTAAGGAATAAAATAAAAATATATTCCATGAAAATATGAAAATCACATGATTATCAAACACTCAATGGTCTATAAAGCATATATAGTCTCAGGAAAACAAAACAAGAGTAAACATTAAATAATGTGAGTGTATAATAGTTATGTGAAACACATTATCATGAATCTAGGCAATCGAGCTTAATATGAAATTCTCTATAAACAAAACATGAAAATCATCACAACTGGATTCCCTTCAAGGTATATGTATGTCTTGTACAAACTAAAGAATACATACATATCCAAACATAACGAGTCCACAAAAGTATATGCATGAAGGCAAGTGGCTCAAGGATTGTATATGTATAACTATAGTTTAGACAAAATAAACATATACATGAAGTTAAACATACACACGAAAACATGTACAAAATGAGAATATAAGTCAAAATGTATGAATCATCAAAACTAGGCTATACTATTACATCTAATGGGTACAAATGAGCATTCAAGCACAAACATACAATAGTCTATTTGTAGCTCACTAGTTGTACAAATATATATCCAAGTTTTAATGAAAACTAGCATCTAGACATGTAATCAAAACTTGAAGCATAGAAATCAAAACAAAAACTCATATAATCATTATGTACATGAACATGCATTAGAGTTATGATATACATAATAGCTAAAACAAATATGAGAACACTGAATATGGGTCCATATAAACATGGGAGTCTCAAGTACTAATCATGTATATCACAAGTCTAAAAGTCATATCATTAACATACTAATCATGAAACATCAAAACATGTTAAAAATGAATAATCTAAAAGCATGCAAACATAAATAAGGAGTAAGAGATAGTTACCAAAACAAGGTGGTCTTCCACCAAACTCCCCTTGAAAGTGATGCATCCAAATAGTCCTCTTTAAGCTCGGAACGCATCCACCTCAAGGCACCATCGCTCTCACGTCATGCGAGAGCCCACACCTACATCAAATAACATAGGGGTGGTCTTTGGTACCCACACTCTTTTGGGTCCATGAGGGTTAGCTCCTTCCTAACCCAAACAAATTAGTTGCTAAATTTGAATCATGTAACTTATCATAGCAAAATTTAGCAAGGTGGCCCTTGCGTCCACAATGTGTACAAGTGTACACATAAGCATACATCGTGTTATGGGAGTGAACGTGGGAAGCATGTGTATGTTGTGGTTTGTGTGCATGCATAAATGGAACTTGTTTCTTTTGAAACACAAGATTCCAAACGTGTGTGGTTCAACGCACAATAGCTCAAAGTGGAGCCCAAACAATCCACACTCTTCTTAAGCATACAAATATCATTTTCAATCATGGAAGAAGAGGTGCATGCAATAGGTGAGCTTGAATGTGAAGCTACACTTACATGGCAAACATGTGAATCTATATCATTTTTCAAAGAAACAATTTTCTTTAAACAGTTTCCAATTCTTGTGAAATCAAATCAATTTTGTTTTTCAAAGAAACATTTTCTTTTACAACAAAATCAACTTTTGAAGATAAAGCCTCATTTTTCTTTAAAACATTTTCACAATCATTTTTGGTTTTCAAAATTTTGTTTTCATTAAGGGCAAGTTCAAGTTGGGTTTTAAGTGAGTCAAGTTCACTTTAAATCTCATCCCTTCTTGCAACGCAATTTCAAGTCTAGAAGATAAATTTTTATTTCTTCTTTTAAATCAAGACTATCCTTTTCAAAAGTTTGTATTTTGAAATCAAATTTTCACAATTTTAGCAAGTTCATCATTTAAGGCTTGTGCATCCATACACTCATTGCAATATGAACTAGTACTAACATCTAGCTGAGTGTCCGAATGTACCTCAAGGGAGTCATTCCCTTGGACGATGAAGCAACGTTCGTCAGACTCGTCTCGACTAGATCTCCTCTTCTATTGATAAGCGTTGGTAGCTCGGGAGATGTCAAAATGTTCCACACTGCAAAAGCAGAATCATAGTGAGAAAACACATGTAAATACTTTTTATCTAGGGATGCTCTAAGTGCCTTTAGGGCTAGTGCATTGGCCTCTATATGCTTGCTATCACTAAGGTAGGATTCCTTGGTAATGGCAAGGTAAACTTTATAACCTAGGGCTTTTAAATGATAACTCATCATAACCTTCCATATATCAAGTTTAGAGATATCAAACATGGGAGGGCTATCCATGAGTTCAAATGCAAATGCAAATGATAGATTAGCAAAAATCAAGATCACACTCCTAGGTGGTAAACCTAATATCAGGAGCGTAGGCTCTGATACCAATTGTAAGTACACCTAGAGGGGGGGTGAATAGGTGTACGGCTAATTTAATAAACAAAAAGCAAAATTTAAAAACTAAATTGCAACACACTTAGTGTAACCAACGATTGTAACCGAATTCCGGTGAAGGGCTCTGGACTAACTCCTCTTGATTCCTCTGAATAAGAGTTGAGGTGCTATATGAAGCTCTCGTGGTTAAACACAAGTGAGGCACACACAAACAAGCCAAGCATATAGTATATGAACGAGCAATATGAAATGATGCAAGGCACAATGTAAGAGAGAGAGTTAGAGAAAGTGGATCAATCGCAAACACACGGATATGTTTCGAGGTTCGAGCACACAGCTCTACGTCCCCTCCTTCACACAGAAGGTTTTCCACTAACTTGTCCACACAGGACCCCCACACAGGGAACCTCCACTGAGGATTTGGGGCAATACAACCGGGAGTACATAACTCCTCTCTCAATTACAAACACAACCTCTACACTTAGAGGTTAGGCACAAAGTCACTCAAACACAATCACCTCACACTTGAGGGATGGGCACAAAGCCAAACAATCAATCAACCTCTCACTAGAGGGATAGGGCACAAAGCCACCACTCCAATAATCAACCTCTACACAAGAGGGATAACGCAAAGTAGGAGGGTTTACAACTTGGTGATCAAAAGACCACAAACAACTTCTTTTCCCACAAAAACAAGGATCCTAATAGATAGGATAGTAGATAATAAGCTCAAGTGTGAGAAAAACCAAATGGAATGGAAAATAAATACTCAAAGAAAATCCTTGGAAAAAAATAGAAATAAGGATGTAGAAGATGAACCAAAAACACTTTTCTCAAAATCGCTTTTCTTTGATTTTTCAAACCTAGAAAAACACCAAATCAAATGTAAACTTTAAAGATCAAAACTCCTTTTTAATTGATGCAAAAACACTAGTAAGATCAGAAAATAAGCTCTCAAAATTCTTGTTAAAAACAGTCAAGAGAAAACCCAATTTATAGGCTCTTTGAAAAACTATCCATTGGCAGCCAATTATAGTCAGAATTGACCATCCGGTTGACCATCCAACGGTCGAAATTTGACCGTTGCCAACCTCCAGTCGACCGCCCGGTCGACCGTCCTTACCCGAGTGTTAGGAGACTTCAGTCGGTCGACTGCACGGTCGACCGGCCAAACCAAATGGCCTTTGTGCACTTCTCGTGCACATCCGGTCGACCATTCTGGTCGACCGGCTCCTGGTCCGGTCGACCGCCAGAGCCTGGCAGGCAATATACAGGATTTAAAAACTGATCTTCTTAACTTTAATTAAATCCCTTAAAATCTCTAAAAATCCACAAAAATAAGTTCTTGTATTATCTTTGATATACAAACATGTGTGAAAAAAATTCAACACATATTTCAAACTATTTGAACCATTTTTGTGACTTGGAAAATTTGCCGAAAACCAAAAACCATATTTTCCAAAACTTGAATTTTAGAAATGAAAAACCATTTTCTCCAAAACTCATCCAAATACAAAAACATGATATTTAAACAACTTGAAGCATGTCGTATATGGATATAATCCAATATACATGAAAGATATATATATATATATATATATATATATATATATATATATATATATATATATATATATTATATATATCAATGTTTTTGACTTAAAATCCAAAAATAAGTTTTGTTAAAATACCAAAACTCTAACTCATGAAATAGACTATCAAACTAAGTTTATTTAAATAGTTGAAACATAGATGTATATAGAACAAATCTAATATATATTAAACCATGTAAACTTGTTGATTCTATCTATTCATGAAAACCAAGATCGGTTAAACCGAAAACCGAAACCAAAACATGAAATATGTGTGTGTTGTGAACTTGAGCATATCACACTATCTAATCTTTAACAATGGATCTAAACTAACTATTCTAAAATAAAGTACCGAAGTCTTCTTGTAGAGCGCTGTCTCCAAGTCGACTCGATCCAAACATGATCCACCGAGCTTGACTCTAACGAGTGCTAGATATGAACTTTGAATCACCATGTGAAAGCTCCAAAACACCTTTGTTGAAGCTAATCACCTACTAATATCTTGGTTAAGTATCTGAAACTAAACATCACAAGATTATTAGTAAACTATAATTACATGAGTTAATCATCATCAAAACTAGAGTGGAAGGCCTCTGGGCCAACATACGTGGGGATACAAATTTCACTTGTCACTCTCATTTATAGATTGGCAGGTCCACAAGAATTATCCTACTCCTATCAAGTTAATATTACACTTCTTACGGCCTTCTTAAATCCCTGAAATAGGATTTTTCCCAAATTTTGACTCGTTAAGATTATCACATTTTTTTAGCAAGTCAAAGATCCTTTACTTCTATTTATCTGATTTTCAAGGCGAAAAAGGAATTCAAGACAATAGAAGAAGATAAAAAAAGAGTCACTTTTATTTATATGCAGACACATGAAAGTGATACAAAACGCTTTCTTATACAATAAGATTGAGTGTTACAATAAAGGAATATAAAGAAGTCCCTCTCTCTCAGTAAAAGGTTGCAACTAACTCCTTGAGGTATTTTCACCACTCTAAATACAAGATGTTTGGAAGAGCGCCAAAGAAGGGCTAAGCATTGTTGTGATGATCGGATGTTGATTCCATCATGATGCATGATGTAAACATTGAAGAAGCCCACGCTGACAAAGAACAATGGTATTTCTTGAGGTTGAAATGCAGCAGAACCTCCTGATTCCACCCGACCAACTGGTATAGGCCATGATCCTTCGTTGATGAACATCTCCACCACCAGAAAGTCATCTAATGAGTATGGGTTTTTGTCAATGTCACTTCTGGGGGTAAGATTGTGTGAAGGGAGAATCCGAGACCTTACAGGCGACGTCCTCTTTCCTGTGACCTGCAAGAGGACCATACCCACCACCATACCCACTGTAACCATGACAAACCCGGGGGCACTGCCGGGCATCATGTCCAATAAGTTATTGACGGATGTCATCAGTCGCGCAAATCCTCATCGCCATGCATGAATAGGAGCCTTGATTTCTCCAGTACTCGACCATCGAACGAGTTCACTGGTCAAAATATTCTCCCAAGGGCCCAGCGAAGATGTGGAAGACTGACTGAAACTGTCAGAACCTGCAAGGAGTAAAAACCTAAAGGTTAAAGTTCTGTTAAATCAAGACTGTAAAAGCAGACGCGGATTTCAGAGCGCATAGGTCTGAACGCGATCTGGTTTTAAACCGCGTCCAAAATATAAGACGCAAAGTGGGACCAGACGCAGAAGTTGTCACACCCATGTTTAGGAAACAAGGATTACCGCATCCAAGTTCAGAGCCTCGAAGAGAATTAAAATTCTTTGAAGTCAAAAAAAAAAACCTCAAACGCGAGCTTTATATGCAAAGCTCGCTTATCAAAGTCAAGGACAGAGTTCATTACACTTGCGTTAAAGATTTTGAGTTAGAGTTTAGAATCAATCAACTCGCGCTTCATCAAGAAGTCTAAAAGACACGACTTCCAAATAATGAGCGCACCAGTCAGACTTCAAAAGAAGGTCAAGAGAATGAATCTCTTCAAGGGACAGGAAAACAGAAACTCAATAGGACTGAGTATTTCGTAGCGACAAGTAGTTCTACCCACAGAAGAACCCTCTAGAGGTTGAACTTTATGCATCAAGGTGCGAATACAAAAGGTGCTCAGAGGGATACTTTTTCATCTTGAAATCACTTGACAGTGATAATCTTCAAGAAAAATTAAAGGAAAGCATGAAAGCTTTGAGTTTTCGCTGTCCATGGGGGCACATCCCCTTAGGAGGAAGATTAAGTCAAGATGAAGACTCTCAGAGCGCCATGCTCTCAGAGGAAGATTAAGTTAAGATGAAGACCCTCAGAGCGCCTACTCTTAAGGGAAACAGTCTAAGCAATAGACTGTTAAGGGGACGAAGTCTATTTATAGGCGAGCCATAAGGCTTATAATAATGGCGTAAAAATCAGAGTCATCAGCCTTAATTCCTGCACGAACATCAAAGCTCAATAAAGAGCTGACGCGTGAATTGCCGCTTGGAAACATCAGAGGACACAACTCCTCAATCATCAACGCCGACTTGGCATTTAAATATCTAACAAGATCTTTAAGGCAGCTGCATGTGACGCTTAGGAGGTTGCATCAAGCGCCGACTCAAAGGTCGCGTCCTGAAACCTGTGTCCCTCATGAACCCGAGGCTGCGTTCTTTTCATCCTGCTAAGAGATCCGTGACCGCGTCTCTTAGAGTGGTTTAGAGCAGCATCTCCTCAGGAATGGGGTCCATTTAGAGGTTGCGTCTTGAGTTCGCATCAATTTGCAAAGACTAAAAAAGCTGCGTTCTGAAGTTTGCCATTCAATAACCAGAGAAGATCTGGTCATTCTTGAGGAGCCCAGAACTACGCCTCCATTGCGAGATGAAAGTTGTATCTTAATCATAAACTCAATACATCTTGAGTTTGCGCCTTATCAAGGGACCAGAGCTTCGTCTCTACTGAGCCAGTGCTGCGTCCCCATCAACAAGCTGAGATCCATGCGTCAGTCTTGAGAAGCCTAAGACCGCGTCTCCACTGCATCCTGAGTTCTGCATCCTGATAGAATTAAGGGCTGCGTCCATGGATCCGCATCCTTCCATAAGTATAAAGGCCTCGTTCCCTTTACTGAAGAACACAAATTCGCGTCTCAGAATAATGCCTTTTTGTCTTTAAGCCAGAGCCGCGTTTTTATCAAAAAGAAAATTTCGCGTGTCTTCCTTGGTGAGCTTGAACGGCGTCTCCATTAGCGAGTCAGAGTCGCGTTCCCAGAATCGTGTCTCCACTATAAATGAGAGCCGCGTCTTGCTCAAGAACTCAGTTCAGCCTGAGTTTATTATTCATGGCCGACTAAAGACTGCGTTTCACAAACAGTCAAGGATTACGGTTGAAAATGAGTTCATCTACAGCTAACAAAGAACTTGAAAGGATAAAGATGGAGCAAAACTTTGAAGAATTTTATTATTTGATTCAAAAATGTTAAAAATAATACAGACACTCTTGATAAATAGAGTGTTTTTAAAAAAAGGGTGAACAATACAAAAAGGAGAAGAAGGCTAATAATCCTACTTCGCCAAAGAACGGATTTGTTCCCGGAGATGATGCATCTCGTGCTGACGTGCCCTTTCAGCCTCCACTAGAGCTTAGACCCGCAGCTCCTCTCAGACAAAAATCTCTTCGCAGCCAATTGCACTTGAAGCGACTCTAATCTGGAGGAATTAGCAGAGAGATTTTCTTCAACCTGTGCCTGGTAGTTTCCAGCTCCTCTAGCCTTTTTTCTAGCAGCAACAAGCTTTCTCATTGATCTCGATCAAGGCTTATACCCTGCGATGGTAACTCGAGCAGTGGTAATAACCTGCTCTGCACTCTGTATGACGATTTCAGATTCCTTGGAATTGCCAATCAGTCTTTGGTGGTCAGCTTGGAAATGCTGGAGATGGCGGGCCTCTTCAGCTATGTTTCCTCCATCTCCTTTCGCTCATGTTTCTTGAGCGGCAAGAAGCTTATCAGGAATTGTCCGAGCCTCATCCATTAAGCCAGCATTCTCCAGAGTCTTGAGCTCCTTCACATGGCTCCCCAGCTGCTCCACCAGCATCAGGCATGCCCTAGCCTGCAAAGGACTCCAGTATGACCAATATTCTCGATCTGATTTTCGAGAAGTATTCAGGCAAAACTCGAAAGAGCTGCCCCAGAAAGGATCAGGTCAATACAAGATCTCATGGAAGTAAAAAATTACTGAACTATTTGACGTGCTAGCTCCTCCATGATGTCGTTAGCTGGAGATAACCCTGCTGATGTACTCCCGCACCCCCTTTCCATGACAGG
>JAVJIF010025976.1:0-16120 GCA_038442645.1 Agave tequilana
AGTTTTTGAGCTCTGGCTAATACTTTCTTTTTTCGCTCTGCCTTGAATGGATGAAGGGGTCTTCCTTTTATAGAGGGCTTCGACCCTTCTGGAATTGCTTAGGTGTCAGGGATGAGCTGGCCATGTGCGAGATGGAATCTCTTTTTGGTTGAGTGCGCCCGTGAGTGCGTCCTTTAGTGCGCCCGTGACCCTTGAGTGCGCTTGTGAGTGTCCTTTTTTGTTTGAATTATTGGGCTGGCGTGCCTTTGAGCTGGCGAGAAGGAATCTCCTTTGTTGAGTGCGATCCGGTGAGCTGGCAATCCTGTCTTCTTTGCTTTTGCTTTGTCTGCCTTTTGCTTTGGAATCCTGTCAGGAGTCTTGTCAGTGCATTTGTCGTTGTTCTGCGAGTGCGATTGTCAGGAGTCTTTGTCAGTGCCTTTGTCGTCGTCTGTGATCTGGAATCTGTGTCTGTCTTTGAGAGATGTTGATTGTCGTCGTCTGTGATCTGGAATCTGTGTCTTGTCTTTGAGAGATGTTGAGAGAGATTTTTTCCCTTTCTTCCCTTTCCCTTCCGGTTTTTTTTTTTTTAACACGATGGGTGGATTTACATGTCAAAGGGGTCCTGACCGCCTATGGGGTCAGTCGATGTGCATGAAACGGCGGAGTGCTGCCGAGTTCTAATACTTTTTTTTTACACGATGGGTGGATTTACATGTTGAAGGGGTCCTGACCGCCTATGGGGTCAGTCGATGTGGATGAAGCGGCGGAGTGCGGACGAGATCTATTGAACTGCTTTTGCATCTTTTTGAACTTTTGAAATTGTAGAAATTGTTGGAACTCGTTGTCGGAGTCTGAATCGGAGTTTGAGTCATCGATTGGTTGTAGTCATCTTGGTTTGGTTGGTGTGGTGTGACTGGGCTTGAGTTGGTTCTTGCTGTTGGGACCTGTTGAATCTGGTGTTGAAGCTTTTACCAGTATCGAGGAATACAGCGACAGTTGTGTTGGAGCAGAGGGTCTGGTTGAATTTATCCCACCACTTGATTTTGTATTCCAGAAACAAGCTCATTGGAAACTTGTCGGAAGTGGTATAGTGCTGGGATATTCTGTAGCTCCAGCAGAATATCCAAGGGACTTTGAATTTCTTGTAGAATTGGACGGCTTTGACATAATGCAGTCCTTTTGCCTTAAGTAGATAGTAGTTGAGACCTTTGAGTGCAGCCGGTGGTAGTATATCTGTAGTAGGTCCGTATGAATTCCACCATTCATAGAACCATATTGGGAACTCTGACTGGCAGTTGTGTGGAATGTGAAGAACCATGAGTGGTCAAATGGTCGGTAGAGGAAGGCCCGGTACTATGCCATTCTGTAGTCATGGTAAGTATATCCCTTTGGAATGTAGTTCACAGTGAATTCCCGTAGTGAAGCCAGAGACGCCCATTCGGTTGGCCTGATTACTTTCTTAATGATGCATTTTGAATAGGAGATCTTGTCTGTTTTGCTTTTGTCCATAGTGTGATAAAGCTCGATTGAGCCTGAATCAATGAGGACTAGTTCATAGTACGTCTGAGTCTTGAGTGGATCATCCGGAAGCCATTGACATCCGAGGGGCAAGATCTTATTAATAAAGGAGCATAATGTTTTGTAATCTGGACTCTCGGTGAAGGTGGTGAGGAGTAAGTGCTCAGGGTTCCTTTTAGTGAAGTATGGGGATGAATTGATTGAGGTTTTGAAGTATTTGCTGATTTTATGGGGGTTTGTACCGCAAAGGGTAAAGGAGGAAAATTACGGAGGACTTGGAATCGATTAGGACTTTGAATAGGAGAAGTTAAAAGGAATGAGGTCTTTATCTCATAGTCCTTTGAATTAGCGGTCTTTTGAATAGAGGATTTTCCCTTGTCTTCATTCATTTTGAATCTGTGGTTAAAAATTCACGGGTTAGAAAATCTGGTAAAGAATTATTAGATCCTTTGAGATACTCTATACTGAAATCAAAAATTGAAAGGATGGCTTGCCATCTGGCGAATATCTGTTGGATGCAATATTCTGAACATCTTTTTCAAGAATGAACTTGGCAGATTGACAATCAATTCGAAGAAGGAATTTTTTATTCAAAAGGTCATCTTGATATTTGGAAATGCATTGGACGATTGAAAGTATTTCCTTTTTGATAGTGGAGTATGATTTTTGGGGACCGAGCAAATGCCGGAATGATACCTGACTAATTGTTCAGATGATGAATGCGTGAGCTTCTGTTTGAGTATGCCTCCGTATCCTATATCGGATGCATCGGTTTCTACTATCATGAATGCTTGTGGATGAGGAATGCACAGACATGGTAATGAATGAACTCTTTCCTTGATTTGTTTGACTACTTGGGTATGTTTTTCTGACCATGGTGGTGGATTTTTTCGTAACCTCTGGAATAGTGGTGCACAGGTTATCCGTATTTTTGGAATAAAGTCGGATACGTAATTCAGACATCCTAAGAATCTTTGTAATTGAGTCTTATCCTTAATCTCATCAGGGAATTTGGTCGCAAATTCTATTGATCGATTGATTGGTGTGATAGTGCCTCTATGAATGTTATGTCCTAGAAATCTAATGGACGTTTGGAATAACTTCATTTTTGTTAATTAAATTACTAATCCATTCTTCTTTATGGTATGAAAGAAGGTATTGAGGTGTTTGAAATGTTGGTCTATGTTTTCAGAGTAAATTAAGACGTCATCAATGTATACTATTGTGAATGTTTTGTATGGTTGAATATATCATTCATGATCCTTTGGAACTCTGATGGGGCATTTTTTAATCCAAATGGCATTACGTTCCATTCGTAATGACCGAATGGCACAGTAAATGCCGTTTTGTACCTATCTTGTTCGGCTACTTGAATCTGCCAGAATCCTGATTTCATGTCAAATTTGGAAAAATAGTTTGGTATTGTATAATTTTTTAATAAGCCTCTCTTATTTGGAATTGGGTATCTAATCCATTGTAAAACTTTATTTAATGGTTTGTAATTGATTACTAACCTCAGAGCTCCTCTTTCTTTCTCTGCTTGGTTTATGACGTAGAAGCCTGCACAGCTCAATGGGGATTTTGAAGTCTTATTAATTTCTTGTCAAGGAGAGTTTGTAATTCCTTTTTACAAATTTCTAGGAGATCATGATTCATTGGATGGGTCTAGCCTTGGTTGGAATATTTTTCTCAGAAAAATCATTTCATAAGGAAGGTCGACAATGTGTTCTTTCTTTCCCAGAAAGCATTAGGAATGTCAGAACAGATTTCTTTAGTAAATAATTGTTGAAGTTCTTTGATGCGTTGTTGGACGGGAGTATTTTGTAATTGTTGATTTATTTTATGATAGAGGATGTCGTCTTGGAGGAATAGGATTTTATTTTGTTTACGTTGGATTAGGTTGATACTTTGATAGATCGAGTTTGTTTGTAGAGTATTAATTCTTTGTATTTAATAGAGTTATGAACTTGAATAGGATCTTCTCTCATGATTTTTGTATTTGTACCTAATCCCGTAGAGTCTACCCAAAAGGGATAGATTTGAGTCAGGAATGGGATTCCTAATATAACGTCTGTATTCAGGTCGTCTACTATGATGAATTGATGTTTGAAGCATACCTTGTTGTTACAGATTGAAGTTTTGGTGAGTTTACCTTTCACTTTTAATGGTGAATCATTTGCAGTAACTAGTTTTTCACTTGTTGCTTCATAGTATTTAGTTGGGAATATTCCGTCTCTAATGACGCTATGGTCGGCGCCAGAATCTATCATAGCGGTAAAATTTGACTTGGAATTGTAAATTCGAAGGGTTATGAATACGAACCATTTTGATAAGAGAATCCTTTAATGGTGGAAATAAAGTTAGAATCAGAAGGTTCGTTTATTGAAATGGTGATTTCGTCTAAGGGAAAAGGTGGATTTTCTTCTAACGGATTTGATATAGTTGCTATTTCCTTTCCTTGTTGAGTTGGGCCTGGATAATACATATTTGGGTGTCATAGGCCAAATTCTTGGTTTCCATTTGGGCCAGTTTTGTTTAATAATTTAATTTCTTCTTTTAATAATTTTACTTCTGTTCGAAGTTCTTGAATATTGTTTGGTTGAGCATTTAATTTAGTAGTTATGGGATAAGTCTCAAAAAGTTTTGAAATGCTAAACGGTTGAACTAAGGTGTCTTTGGCTTCGTCTTCATCAATGATTAAGGTTTTTAATTTTTCTAAATGTTCTTTCTGTTTTTCTGGATCAGGAATTTGTTGGATCATGTCAAATATTAATTCTTTGGTGGCTGTTTAGAATTTGTCATTTTGGTGATTTTAAAGTATTTCTTTTAATCATGTTTGTTTGTTTGCATTGACATGTGTTGTCACTAGAACTCGAGGAATTGTAAAAGTCGTTATCGTCGGATATTTTATTAATCTGAGAGTAAAGTTGTAATTTTTCTTTAAACTTTTCTTTTATATTTGAGTCTATGTCTGATATGCTATCTATTATTCATTAATTTATTCTTTCCTTTTGACTTACACTTGCTAGCGATGTGCCGGGTTTGCCACATTTGTAACAAGTAATTCTTTTGGACTGGTAATAATCATCATTAGAACGCTTTTGAGGATATTTAGATAATTTATTGTTTGAATATCTATTCTTCGAAATTGTGGTTTGGATTTTTTATTTGAATTAAACTTCTGTTGTCGTCTCTTCTCCGTGGATGGAGCCCGTATTCCTGTGATGCCAAAGGCCTCACAGAATGATCCCATTTCTTTTCTCTTATTGCCGTATTTGGCTTGAAACTTTAACTCTTGACATGCTAATAAGGCTTCTTTCTTAACAAACGCGAATAATTGACCATAAGTAATAGTGCTAAAATCTACATTATCATCTTCTATTCCCATGGCTTTTTAATGCTAGTAAAAACTCTTTGTGAGAATAGGTTGGGTATGCCAGTGATGAATTTTTTTTCAAAAGGATTTGTTTGAATCTGATCGTTTAATACGTGGGTTAGGAACATATCCTTATACCACCTAAAATCAGAAAGTGTTGGGCATCGTAAATTGGTAAGGAATATTTTGAGGATCCTAACTCCTCAGCGGGATTTCCTACGAAGTGTGTGTGGCAATTGTAATTATGAGGAAACTAGTAGAATCATTTTTCTAGTAATATTGCCTTGACTGTCTTCAATTTCTACCTCATGGTTTAAAATGCTTGTTTGTCTTCTAAGGTTAATGAATTGTCCCACCAATATTTTAATTGCCTTGTGAATCAGGTGACTATGTAGACAGTAGCATTTTGCTCTGTCAATCTATTAGTCTTGTACGCCGTTACGGCCATACCTACCTCTTGAAGGGTATTTAATATCTCGTATTCACTTTTGCCATCGATGTTCCATTCGTATACGAAGTACCATCGTAACTAGATTTGAATATTGCTCGTTCTTCGTATTGAATGTCTGGAGGGGTTAATCTAGGATAATAGTTTTTTGTAGCACCCTTGCGCCGCAGTAATTATTGTTATTGTTATTTCATCTATATTTTCTATGGATCCTATTAATCTCAGCTTCTTGATCTATTCCTTGAATCTCTTGTTCTATTGGTTAACCTGTTGAACTATCGAATTATCTGAATCTTCTTCTAATGAGTTTTCTACTGCAGAATCTTCTGCGGTCTCTGCTTTTGAAGTATTTTGTTGTTCTATAGTATTAATCTTTGAAGTACTCGGAGCATCTTTATTAATCTTTTCTAATGCTTGGGTTATTTGTTCTAACAAGTTCATCGGTTGAATTTTTTCCTCAAATCTATCGGTATGTTTATAGGTTGAAATGTGGTGCAGAATAACTTTGCGGGAATTTGGGTTGCGATTCTTTATGGATGTCTATGTACTCCTTTGATCTCTATTGATAAGGAATCGATCTGTTGTGCTATGTGTAAAGCATCTGGTTTGAATAATATTTGGTGGTAAACCTTTTTAATATCTTCTATATTAACTGGTTCATTAGTCTCTTTTCCTCGTTTGAAAGGTGAGCAGTAGTAACCTGACTTCATTGGTGGTTATTTGGATGGTTGTAATGGAGGATCGATGGATGTGACGGTTTTTCCATCGGCATCTGCCATTTTTTGTAAAGACTGGTTTGGACATTAATCTGGGATTGATCATAGGGGTTTTGAACACCTTGTTCTATTAAATAGTTTTCTAACCAAATCTCAAAATTAATATTTAATTTATGCTTTTCCATATCGGCAATCCACTCTTTACTAATGTTTCTTGGTAAGTCTTTTCGAATCCTATGAACCATTCGAAACTGTTTGGACTCTTCTGCAAAATCCTTCATTAATTCAAAGCTTTATTAATAAATGGTTTTCGACTATTAATCATATTAATTTCGCCGAAATCTCCTTTCATCTGGGATGATGTTGGAGAAAAGTTGTCTTGATTCATTTTTGGAAGTGGTGATTTTATGAAATACCTTAATAGGTTGTTGGAATGAATATTCGAAACACGATTTTCTACTAGATTCTGTATACCTATAAGAAGTGTGAAGGTTTCTCTCTTAACGAGTTGAATCTTATTAATACCGTTCCGTCTTCTTCTTCTAATATATCAGAAATTTCTGTCCTCTCTATGTCTCTAGGGACCTGAGGGTTTTCTATCTTGAATTCTTCCGGAATCGTAATCTCATTCCATTTTAATCGTTTGGGGACGAAGGTCTTTGACTGTTCAGCTTCTATTTGAAGTAAGACAGTCTCTTCTTGAGCAGGGGAATTTAACATCTTGAACCTTGGGTTCATTTGGGAACTCATTAACTTGAAGTATATTTTGTACATGACCGCTACCTTTTCGGTGAATCTCTCAAATTCATCTCCTTGAAGATGAATATCTAGAATCAATGAGCTTAGGAATAAAGGATCAGTTAAAGATACAGAGTAATGGGCATACAGTGAAGTAGACTGGTCCATTGCATATGTTGGTTTGAACCATAGACAATATGGACGACTCGTATCTTTTTAATCTCTTGTCCCTTAAGGCTGTGTATACTGGAATATCTATACCTGTGTGGACTAATGGTTTAATGGCAATTTGTATTAATCCAAAGCATATACCTAAATCCTTTCCTAAGGAATTCCTGTAAGGCTAGATTGGATAGCAGTTGAATAGTCTGGGATTTATCTGAATGTTAAATGTTTCTTCATGAATTTTTATCGCATAAGAAGTTTTGAAATCAAAAGTGCCTATGCTATAAATGTTTTCTATTTTTCCTTGGAATCTTCCATTCTAAGAAGTCTTCGGTACTATGTCTTCCTACTCTTTACTACTTTCCCTATGGATCCCGAGGAAGAACTGGAACCTAGGAGCATTTTCCTTACGATATTAGTCATCATTCGAACGTTTCCAAACAGGCTGAACTCTGGTTGACTCCAACACGGGAACACTATGCCTGGAACAACCCTAATCTCAACGGGCTTACCAACAGTCTTATAAGCTTACCAACGCTTACCAACGCCTACCAGAATGAAACATGTAATTAGTATGCACTTTATGATAACTAAAATGCAAGAATATGGCTCTGATACCAGGAGGAACCCAGGATGCAAAAGGACGAGGTAAGGAGATAATGAAGATAGGCGAAGATTATTAAAATGAAAGATTAATACGATCGACAAACATGTGTAATACAAAGGATGAAATTTTATTTCAAAAGATGAATTACAAATACTTACTGCTGTACTTACAAATTTTGCCTTGAAGTAATGATTTTGAAACTGGATACACTATGAGATAGGAATACACTTTGAAAGTTGAGAGAGGTTAGAGAAGAAATGTTGAGGAAGATTTGAGAGAGGAAGTTTTTGAGCTCTGGCTAATACTTTTCTTTTTTCGCTCTGCCTTGAATGGATGAAGGGGTCTTCCTTTTATAGAGGGCTTCGACCCTTCTGGAATTGCTTAGGTGTCCAGGGATGATCTGGCCATGTGCGAGATGGAATCTCTTTTTGGTTGAGTGCGCCCGTGAGTGCGTCCTTTAGTGCGCCCGTGACCCTTGAGTGCGCTTGTGAGTGTCCTTTTTTGTTTGAATTATTGGGCTGGCATGCCTTTGAGCAGGCGAGAAGGAATCTCCTTTTGTTGAGTGCGATCCGGTGAGCTGGCAATCCTGTCTTCTTTTGCTTTTGCTTTGTCTGCCTTTTGCTTTGGAATCCTGTCAGGAGTCTTGTCAGTGCATTTGTCGTTGTTCTGCGAGTGCGATTGTCAGGAGTCTTTGTCAGTGCCTTTGTCGTCGTCTGTGATCTGGAATCTGTGCTTGTCTTTGAGAGATGTTGATTGTCGTCGTCTGTGATCTGGAATCTGTGTCTTGTCTTTGAGAGATGTTGAGAGAGATATTTTCCCTTTCCCTTCCGGGTTTTTTTTTTTTTTTTTAACACGATGGGTGGATTTACATGTCAAAGGGGTCCTGACCGCCTATGGGGTCAGTCGATGTGCATGAAACGGCGGAGTCCTGCCGAGTTCTAATACTTTTTTTTTACACGATGGGTGGATTTACATGTCGAAGGGGTCCTGACCGCCTATGGGGTCAGTCGATGTGGATGAAGCGGCAGAGTGCGGACGAGATCTATTGAACTGCTTTTGCATCTTTTTGAACTTTTGAAATTGTAGAAATTGTTGGAACTCGTTGTCGGAGTCTGAATCGGAGTTTGAGTCATCATTTGGTTGTATTGGTGCCTTGGGCTTTGGAGTTGGTTCTTGCTGTTTGGTGACCTGTTGAATCTGGTGTTGAAGCTTTTTACCAGTATCGAGGAATACAGCGACAGTTGTGTCGGAGCAGAGGGTCTGGTTGAATTTATCCCACCACTTGATTTTGTATTCCCGAAACAAGCTCATTGGGAACTTGTCGGCAGTGGTATAGTGCTGGGATATTCTGTAGCTCCAGCAGAATATTCAAGGGACTTTGAATTCCTTGTAGAATTGGACGGCTTTGACATAATGCAGTCCTTTTGCCTTAAGTAGATAGTAGTTGAGACCTTTGAATGCAGCCGGTGGTAGTATATCTGTAGTAGGTCCGTATGAATTCCACAATTCATAGAACCATATTGGGAACTCTGACTGGCAGTTGGTGTGGAATGTGTAACCATGAGTGGTCAAATGGTCGGTAGAGGAAGGCCCGGTACCATGCCATTCTGTAGTCATGGTAAGTATATCCCTTTGGAATGTAGTTCACAGTGAATTCCCGTATTAAGGCCAGAGACGCCCATTGGGTTGGCCTGATTACTTTCTTAATGATGCATTTTGAATAGGAGATCTTGTCTGTTTTGCTTTTGTCCATAGTGTGATAAAGCTCGATTGAGCCTGAATCAATGAGGACTAGTTCATAGTACGTCTGAGTCTTGAGTGGATCATCCAGAAGCCATTGACATCCGAGGGGCAAGATCTTATTAATAAAGGAGCATAATGTTTTGTAATCTGGACTCTCGGTGAAGGTGGTGAGGAGTAAGTGCTCAGGGTTCTTTTTAGTGAAGTATGGGGATGAATCTGATTGAGGTTTTGAAGTATTTGCTGATTTTATGGGGGTTTGTACCGCAAAGGGTAAAGGAGGAAAATTACCGAGGACTTGGAATCGATTAGGACTTTGAATAGGAGAAGTTAAAAGGAATGAGGTCTTTATCTCATAGTCCTTTGAATTAGCGGTCTTTTGAATAGAGGATTTTCCCTTGTCTTCATTCATTTTGAATCTGTGGTTAAAAATTCACGGGTTAGAAAATCTGGTAAAGAATTATTAGATCCTTTGAGATACTCTATACTGAAATCAAAAATTGAAAGGATGGCTTGCCATCTGGCGAATATCTGTTTGGATGCAATATTCTGAACATCTTTTTCAAGAATGAACTTGGCAGATTGACAATCAATTCGAAGAAGGAATTTTTTATTCAAAAGGTCATCTTGAAATTTGGAAATGCATTGGACGATTGAAAGTATTTCCTTTTTGATAGTGGAGTATGATTTTTGGGGACCGAGCCAAATGCCGGAATGATACCTAACTAATTGTTCAGATGATGAATGCGTGAGCTTCTGTTTGAGTATGCCTCCGTATCCTATATCGGATGCATCGGTTTCTACTATCATGAATGCTTGTGGATGAGGAATGCACAGACATGGTAATGAATGAACTCTTTCCTTGATTTGTTTGACTACTTGGGTATGTTTTTCTGACCATGGTGGTGGATTTTTTCGTAACCTCTGGAATAGTGGTGCACAGGTTATCCGTATTTTTGGAATAAAGTCGGATACGTAATTCAGACATCCTAAGAATCTTTGTAATTGAGTCTTATCCTTAATCTCGTCAGGGAATTTGGTCGCAAATTCTATTGATCGATTGATTGGTGTGATAGTGCCTCTATGAATGTTATGTCCTAGAAATCTAATGGACGTTTGGAATAACTTCATTTTTGTTAATGAAATTACTAATCCATTCTTCTTTATGGTATGAAAGAAGGTATTGAGGTGTTTGAAATGTTGGTCTATGTTTTCAGAGTAGATTAAGACGTCATCAATGTATACTATTGTGAATGTGTGTATGGGTTGAATATATCATTCATGATCCTTTGGAACTCTGATGGGGCATTTTTTAATCCAAATGGCATTATGTTCCATTCGTAATGACCGAATGGCACAGTAAATGCCGTTTTGTACCTATCTTGTTCGGCTACTTGAATCTGCCAGAATCCTGATTTCATGTCAAATTTGGAAAATAGTTTGGTATTGTATAATTTTTTTAATAAGTCTCTCTTATTTGGAATTGGGTATCTAATCCATTGTAAAACTTTATTTATGGTTTGTAATTGATTACTAACCTCGGAGCTCCTCTTTCTTTCTCCGCCTGGTTTATGACGTAGAAGCCTGCACAGCTCCATGGGGATTTTGAAGGTCTTATTAATTTCTTGTCAAGGAGAGTTTGTAATTCCTTTTTACAAATTTCTAGGAGATCATGATTCATTTGGATGGGTCTAGCCGTGGTTGGAATATTTTTCTCAGAAAAATCTTTTTCATAAGGAAGGTCGACGATGTGTTTCTTTCTTTCCCAGAAAGCATTAGGAATGTCAGAACAGATTTCTTTAGTATATAATTGTTGAAGTTCTTCGATGCGTTGTTGGATGGGAGTATTTTGTAATTGTTGATTTATTTTATGATAGAGGATGTCGTCTTGGAGGAATAGGATTTTATTTTGTTTACGTTGGATTAGGTTGATACTTTGATAGATCGAGTTTGTTTGTAGAGTATTTAATTCTTTGTATTTAATAGGAGTTATGAACTTGAATAGGATCTTCTCTCCCATGATTTTTGTACCTAATCCCGTAGAGTCTACCCAAAAGGGATAGATTTGAGTCAGGAATGGGATTCCTAATATAACGTCTGTATTCAGGTCGTCTACTATGATGAATTGATGTTTGAAGCATACCTTGTTGTTACAGATTGAAGTTTTGGTGAGTTTACCTTTCACTTTTAATGGTGAATCATTTGCAGTAACTAGTTTTTCACTTGTTGGTTCGTAGTATTTAGTTGGGAATATTCCGTCTCTAATGACGCTATGGTCGGCGCCAGAATCTATCATAGCGGTAAAATTTGACTTGGAATTGTAAATTCGAAGGGTTATGAATACGAACCATTTTTGATAAGAGAATCCTTTAATGGTGGAAATAAAGTTAGAATCATAAGGTTCGTTTGTTGAAATGGTGATTTCGTCTAAGGGAAAAGGTGGATTTTCTTCTAACGGATTTGATATAGTTGCTATTTCCTTTCCTTTGTTGAGTTGGGCCTGGATAATACATATTTGGGTGTCATAGGCCAAATTCTTGGTTTCCATTTCGGCCAAGTTTTGTTTAATAATTTTAATTTCTTCTTTTAATAATTTTACTTCTGTTCGAAGTTCTTGAATATTGTTTGGTTGAGCATTTAATTTAGTAGTTATGGGATAAGTCTCAAAATGTTTTGAAATGCTAAACGGTTGAACTAAGGTGTCTTTGGCTTCGTCTTCATCAATGATTAAGGTTTTTAATTTTTCTAAATGTTCTTTCTGTTTTTCTAGATCAGGAATTTGTTGGATCATGTCAAATATTAATTCTTTGGTGGCTGTTTTAGAATTTGTCATTTTTGGTGATTTTAAAGTATTTCTTTTAATCATGTTTATTTGTTTGCATTGACATGTGTTGTCACTAGAACTCGAGGAATTGTAAAAGTCGTTATCGTCGGATATTTTATTAATCTGAGAGTAAAGTTGTAATTTTTCTTTTATATTTGAGTCTATGTCTGATATGCTATCTATTATTTCATTAATTTTATTCTTTCCTTTTGACTTACACTTGCTAGCGATGTGGCCGGGTTTGCCACATTTGTAACAAGTAATTCTTTTGGACTGGTAATAATCATCATTAGAACGCTTTTGAGGATATTTAGAATATTGTTTGGAATATCTATTTCTTTGAAATTGTGGTTTGGATTTTTTATATGAATTAAACTTCTGTTGTCGTCTCTTCTCCGTGGATGGAGCCCGTATTCCTGTGATGCCAAAGGCCTCACAGAATGATCCCATTTCTTTTCTCTTATTGCCGTATTTGGCTTGAAACTTTAACTCTTGACATGCTAATAAGGCTTCTTTCTTAACAAACGCGAATAATTGACCATAAGTAATAGTGCTAAAATCTACATTATCATCTTCTATTCCCATGGCTTTTTTAATGCTAGTAAAAACTCTTTGTGAGAATAGGTTGGGTAGGCCAGTGATGAATTTTTCTTTCCAAAAGGATTTGTTTGAATCTGATCGTTTTAATACGTGGGTTAGGAACATATCCTTATACCACCTAAAATCAGAAAGTGTTGGGCATCGTAAATTGGTAAGGAATATTTTTGAGGATCCTAACTCCTCAGCGGGATTTCCTACGAAGTGTGTGGCAATTGTAATTATGAGGAAACTAGTAGAATCATTTTTTCTAGTAATATTGCCTTGACTGTCTTCAATTTCTACCTCATGGTTTAAATTGCTTGTTTGTCTTCTAAGGTTAATGAATTGTCCCACCAATATTTTAATTGCCCTGTGAATCCGGTGACTATGTAGACAGTAGCATTTTGCTCTGTCAGTCTATTAGTCTTGTACGCCGTTACGGCCATACCTACCTCTTGAAGGGTATTTAATATCTCGTATTCACTTTTGCCATCGATGTTCCATTCGTATACCGAAGTACCATCATAACTAGATTTGAATATTGCTCGTTCTTCGTATTGAATGTCTGGAGGGGTTAATCTAGGATAATAGTTTTTTGTAGCGCCCTTGCGCCAGTAATTATTGTTATTGTTATTTCGTCTATATTTCTATGGATCCTATTAATCTCAGCTTCTTGATCTATTCCTTGAATCTCTTGTTCTATTTGGTTAACCTGTTGAACTATCGAATTATCTGAATCTTCTTCTAATGAGTTTTCTACTGCAGAATCTTCTGCGGTCTCTGCTTCCGAAGTATTTTGTTGTTCTATAGTATTAATCTTTGAAGTACTCGGAGCATCTTTATTAATCTTTTCTAATGCCTGGGTTATTTGTCCTAACAAGTTCATCGGTTGAATTTTTCCTCAAATTCTATCGGTATGTTTATAGGTTGAAAATGTGGTGCAGAATAACTTTGCGGGAATTTGGGTTGCGATTCTTTATGGACGTCTTTATGTACTCCTTTGATCTCTATTGATAAGGAATCGATCTGTTGTGCTATGGTGTAAAGCATCTGGTTTGAATAATTATTTTGGTGGTAAACCTTTTAAATATCTTCTATATTAACTGGTTCATTAGTCTCTTTTCCTCGTTTGAAAGGTGAGGCAGTAACCTGACCTTCATTGGTGGTTATTTGGATGGTTTGTAATGGAGGATAGATGGATGTGACGGTTTTTCCATCCGGCATCTGCCATTTTTTGTAAAGACTGGTTTGGACATTAATCTGGGATTGATCATAGGGGTTTTGAACACCTTGTTCTATTAAATAGTTTTCTAACTAAATCTCAAAATTAATATTTAATTTATGCTTTTCCATATCGGCAATCCACTCTTTTACTAATGTTTCTTGGTAAGTCTTTTCGAATCCTATGAACCATTCGAACTGTTTGGACTCTTCTGCAAAATCCTTCATTAATTCAAAGCTTTTATTAATAAATGGTTTTCGACTATTAATCATATTAATTTCGCCAAAATCTCCTTTCATCTGGGATGATGTTGGAGAAAAGTTGTCTTGATTCATTTCTGGAAGTGGTGATTTATGAAATACCTTAATAGGTTGTTGGAATGAATATTCGGAACACGATTTTCTACTAGATTCTGTATACCTATAAGAAGTTGAAGGTTTCTCTCTTAACGAGTTGAATCTTATTAATACCGTTCCGTCTTCTTCTTTTAATATATCAGAAATTTCTGTCCTCTCTATGTCTCTAGGGACCTGAGGGTTTTCTATCTTGAATTCTTCCGGAATCGTAATCTCATTCCATTTTAATCGTTTGGGGACGAAGGTCTTTGACTGTTCAGCTTCTATTTGAAGTAAGACAGTCTCTTCTTGAGCAGGGGAATTTAACATCTTGAACCTTGGGTTCATTTGGGAACTCATTAACTTGAAGTATATTTTGTACATGACCGCTACCTGTTCGGTGAATCTCTCAAATTCATCTCCTTGAAGATGAATATCTAGAATCAATGAGCTTAGGAATAAAGGATCAGTTAAAGATACAGAGTAATTGGGCATACAGTTGAAGTAGACTGGTCCATTGCATATGTTGGTTTGAACCATAGACAGTATGGACGACTTGTATCTTTTTAATCTCTTGTCCCTTAAGGCTGTGTATACTGGAATATCTATACCTGTGTGGACTAATGGTTTAATGGCAATTTGTATTAATCCAAAATGCATATACCTAAATCCTTTCCTAAGGAATTCCTGTAAGGCTAGATTGGATAGCAGTTGAATAGTCTGGGATTTATTCTGAATGTTAAATGTTTCTTCATGAATTTTTATCGCATAAGAAGTTTTGAAATCAAAGGTGCCTATGCTATAAATGTTTTCTATTTTTTCCTTTGGAATCTTCCATTCTAAGAAGTCTTCGTGTACTATGTCTTCCCTACTCTTTACTACTTTCCTATTGGATCCCGAGGAAGAACTGGAACCTAGGAGCATTTTCCTTACGATATTAGTCATCATTCGAACGTTTCCAACTACAGGTTGAACTCTTGGTTGACTGGAACACGGGAACACTATGCCTGGAACACCCTAATCTCAACGGGCTTACGAACGGTCTTATAAGCTTACCAACGCTTACCAACGCCTACCAGAATGCAACATGTAATTAGTATGCACTTTATGATAACTAAAATGCAAGAATATGGCTCTGATACCAGGAGGAACCCAGGATGCAAAAGGACGAGGTAAGGAGATAAATGAAGATAGGCGAAGATTATTAAAATGAAAGATTAATACGATCGACAAACATGTCTAATACAAAGGATGAAATTTTATTTCAAAAGATGAATTACAAATACTTACTGCTTGTACTTACAAATTTTGCCTTGAAGTAATGATTTTGGAAACTGGATACAATTTGAGATGGGAATACACTTTGAAAGTTGAGAGAGGTTAGAGAAGAAATGTTGAGGAAGATTTGAGAGAGGAAGTTTTTGAGCTCTGGCTAATACTTTTCTTTTTTTGCTTCTGCCTTGAATGGATGAAGGGGTCTTCCTTTTATAGAGGGCTTCGACCCTTCTGGAATTGCTTAGGTGTCCAGGGATGAGCTGGCCATGTGCGAGATGGAATCTCTTTTTGGTTGAGTGCGCCCGTGAGTGCGTCCTTTAGTGCGCCCGTGACCCTTGAGTGCGCTTGTGAGTGTCCTTTTTGTTTGAATTATTGGGCTGGCGTGCCTTTGATCTGGCGAGAAGAATCTCCTTTTGTTGAGTGCGATCCGGTGAGCTGGCAATCCTGTCTTCTTTTGCTTTTGCTTTGTCTGCCTTTGCTTTGGAATCCTGTCAGGAGTCTTGTCAGTGCATTTGTCGTTGTTCTGCGAGTGCGATTGTTAGGAGTCTTTGTCAGTGCCTTTGTCGTCGTCTGTGATCTGGAATCTGTGTCTTGTCTT
>JAVJIF010025977.1:0-67507 GCA_038442645.1 Agave tequilana
ACATGTAAATTTAAGTCTTTGCAAAACTTGTCTAATGTAGGATATATCCTAAACTCACTTAGAAGAATTCCAAGTGTGAGATATGTATTGAAGCCAAGTTCGCGAAAAACTCATTTCACTCATTGCATCGAAATACAGAACCTTTAGGTTAATACATATCGATTTGTGGACTGAAGTTTGTGCCAACAAGAGCGGGAAAATATTTTTATTACTTTTATTGATGACTGTACAAGATACTGTTATGTGTATCCTCTAAACAGTAAGAACGAGGCAAATGAGTATATTTACAATATATAAAGCCGAGTTAAGAATCAACTCAACTAAAATATAAAGATTCTAAAATCTGATCGAGGCGAAGAACAAGAATCAAATAAATTAATGAGTTATGTGCTAAATTTGGTATAATCCATCAAACTACAGCATCATACTCTCTCAGCAAAATGGAATTGTTGAAATAAAGAACAGAACTTTAAAAGAGATGATCAATTCCATGCTTGTAAGTTCTGGTGCACCTCAGATTTGTTGTGGGAGCTCTATTACTTCAAATTATATTTTAAATAGAGTATCACACAAGAAACTTGATCTTATACCATTTGAGTTGTGACATGGAAAAGCACCTTTCCTACAAATATCTCAAAATATTGTGGTGCCTTGTATTAGCACAACAACCTAAAAAGACTAAGTTGAGAGAAAAAACAATGGACTTTGTTTTCATATGCTATGCCTTGAATAGCAGTGCCCATAGATTCCTGGTACACAAATCAGAAATATCTGATATTCTGTAAACATGATTATCGAATCCAGAGATGTTGTTTTTTTTGAAGACATTTTTCCGTACAAACGGAAGAAGAAAAGACTTCTAGGAAAAAGAACACATGAACAGTGTTCAGGGAAGAACGACCCGATAAACCAACATTTAATGTGGAAGTTGAACCAAGAAGTCAGAGATCAAGAATCTAAAAAATCTTTTAGTCCAAACTATGTAGCATATGCGCTTGAAAGCTAGCCTCAAATATTTAAAGAGGCTATGTCTACTCCAAAAGCACAAATGTGAAAAGAAGGTATAAATAGCGAAATAGAATCTATCCTAAGCAAACCATACTTTGAAATTGAAAATTTTGCCTACAAGCAGTAAAATAATCAGAAGTAAGTGGATTTTCAAAAAAATTAAGGCCGATGGATCTATCGAAAAATTCAAGGCTAAGTTAGTAGGTAAGGATTATCAACAAAAAGAAGGACTTGACTATTTTGATTCTTATTCGCCAATAATAAGAATAAAGTCTATTCGAATGTTATTGTGATTGTAGTATTACATAACTTAGATATTCATCAAATGAATATCAAGACTGCATTCATAAACAGAATTAAATGAAGAAATATATGTGAAGTAACCTGAAGGATTGTAGTCAAGGGCCAAGAATACAAAGTGTAAATTGATCAAATCTTTATACGGTTTAAACAGTTTCCAAAATAATGGCATGAGAAATTCGATAATGTCATGATCAAAGATGGATTGACTATCAATAAATGTGATAAGCGTGTTTACACTGAGAATAGTTGGAAATGCATATATCATTGTTTGTCTTTATGTAGACGGCATGTGATACTTGGGACTAATATTAAAGTTATTAAGTCTACAAACCGAATGCTATCCAATAATTTTGACATGAAGGATTTGGGGGTTGCTGATGTAATTTTAGGAATTAAAATCACAAGAACATCAGATGAATCAGTCTTTTTCATCTCATTACGTGGGATAAGATGATAGAAAGATTCAAGGATCACAGAATAAAAGAGAATACAAATCTTTTTCTTTCACACATCCATCTTCGCAAGAATATAGAACTAGAACGATAGTTTGAGTATTCTCAAATCATGAAAGTCTAATGTGTTTAATGAATTGCACTAGACCCGATATTGCTTACGCTGTAAGCAAATTAAGCAGATACACTAGTAACCTTAGTGATGATCATTGACTGGTCACTACGAGTAATAGGCTACATATCTAAAACCAGATAGTATATCTTGAGATATAAAAAATATCCACCTGTACTTGAAGGGTACAGTGATGCTATTGGATTGCAGATTTTGATGAATTGAAATCAACTAGAGGATACGTATTTACTCTTGGAGGCATAGCGTTTCTTGGAATTCTTTCAAATAAATATGTATTACCCGTTCCACAATGGAATTAGAATTTATAGCCTTACATAAGGCTGGAGAAGAAGCAGAATGGTTTCGATAATTTTTGAAAGATATACTTATGGCCTAAGCCAATGCCTGCCATATGTATTCACTGTGATAATCAAGTAGCGATATCTCAGGCACAAAATTTTATATACAATGATAAGTCTAAACACATTCATTATAGACATAACACCATGAAGCAGTTGCTCTCAAATGGAATTATCTCTATTGACTTTGTACCGTCAAAATATAAATCTAGCGGATCCGTTTACTAAAAGTTTAAATGGAGAATGTATAAGCTGCACATCGAGAGGAAGGTGGCTAAAACCCTAACCTTACCAAGTCAGCTTAATGGAAATTCCACTTAGCGACTGGAGATCCCACGGACTAAATTCAAGAGGAAAAACTGGTTATGGTTGACTCGCGAGTAAGCGCTTAGGAGCTTGACTCTAACCTATTCCAATGGTGCATCCAAGTGCTTTCTACAAGTGGATTTAGGATAAGCTTAATGCTTTTAATGACGCCTATATCTTGTTATTAAAACAAGTGGGTAGAGTAGACTACTCTTAATAGGACGATCACCTATGTGAGTATAGAGCTAGGTCGACTCTTTGGGAGTCTCTATGGAAGCTGTGATTCCCTAAAGATACTCTCTGAAACTAAGAATATTCAGAGCCAAAATGAACACAACTGAAAACTAAAATTTATTTTGAAAAGTTACTGTGTGAGGTCTGTTGACTTGGCTTACACAAACGGTTGATAGTTCAAGCCTTAGTTCACTGATTAGATATAAATCCGATTAGGCTTTCGCTATGAATGTTTAAGACCTAGTTCACCTATCCTCATGTAGTTTCTTTTCTAAAGTACTTTCACTATAGTGTCAGTCTCATAGTGTGTTAATTCTTTGAATCTCCATTCATTGCGAGGATTGTTGGGAAACGAAAATTTAAGTGAACTTTAAGCTGAATTAAGGCGTGATCTGTTGATCGAATCAACCAGATAATGATTGGAGTGTGTTCTCCTTCCATTGAGGATGAACGTGATATATTCACATGTTCAATTCTGTTTCCAAATTAATGAGATATTCAAGTCGAAAGTTAGTCTAATTCAATAGTTAAAGGAGATTAAAGGAGTTAAAACAATTTAGTCTCATGTTGGATATGGTGTAGAAAGTTGAAGCATTTAAATATGTAAAGATTGGCAGGAAGGGTGTGCCCTTTGGGTACTTAGAGTTTTCACGCACTTTTAGGGAGAAACCCTTCCCATACGCACGCGCGCGTCGCCGCTGCCCGAGTCCGAGCCTGGGCACGGGCGGTTTGGACCCGGTCCGGTTCTTTTTGGACAGGGCCACATGGTGCAGATGAGTTGCTAGAGCCCGATCCGGTTTCTTTTTGGACCGGACCACACAGGTGCAGATGGGTCGCGGGTCTTGGAGGCGAATCCACCCTCTACTCGAAAGTTAAAATTTAATGAAAGTTAAAATTAAAAAGCTAAGAACTCTCTTCTCCAAGGCTAGCACTTTGGCTTCCTTTCTAAGCTAGCATTGTAGAGATAATTAACTGTAAACATGATTTTATACATCAGAGAGGATTATAAAAAGTGACAATTAAATAGAAAATTGAAACCGACAAATTTTAATAATATTATAATTTAGTTAGAAATTTCAGTACATAATAGATCTATATAAAAATAAAATTCTAAAAAAATTAATCATAGAATTTAGAATTTAACATGCAATTCTATATAAAACAATACAAAGATAGAAATAAATCCGACATGGATATAGACTGAATTGTAAGTTTCCTTGAATGATATGAATTTAAATAGATATGTAAAGCATAATTTTGAATACTGGGTCTAGTTAATGCTTCTGCCGGTGTCAATTAACAAGTAATAATGTCTCCCGCATGTGGCCCAGTGGCACCTCTGGGTTCGTTAAGAGCTCCTTTCATCTACGAAGTTTACGGTTCGAATCTCATACCGTGTGGACATCACATCTCCTTCATGCGACTCCTCTTTAATTAGCGAAAAAAAACTAACAAACAATAACTTGTTTATCAATTGAAAAGAGAGAAAATGGTTGTGTCAGTGTCAGCGTTAACTAACAAACAATAACATGTTTATCAATTGGAAAGAGAGAAAATGCTTGTGTCGGTAATGTGAGTACGAGAATCTCTTCTCCTGTGGTTTGCAGCCACGCACAAGAACTGATGAGCCTTGCAACAACGTGTGAAGCTTTATAAGATTTCATTGTTCATAAATGTTGGGTGCAACTTGCATAAAAGACAAGTGAAGTTACAATCATATTCCAATTTTCTTACGGAATCAAACCAGCCATATACATGCATCGACGAGAATCTTATCTTCTGTGGTTTACAGCCACGCACAAGAACTGATGAGCCTTGCAGACTTGCAGCGAGAAATTTTTTGCTCACCGCGTTATGCTCACCGCGCTCACCGCGCTCGCGGTGAACGCGGTGAGCATAACGCGGTGAGCAAAAAATTTCTCGACTTGTAGCAACGTGTGAAGTTTTATAAGCATGTGACTGAAGTCGTTATTGAAAAATGATAAATTTTAAGTGAATCTTTAAGCTAAATTAAGGCGAGATCCATTGATAGAATCAACCGGATAATAGTTAGAGTGTGTTCTCCTTTCATTGGTGATGAACGTGTTATATTCACTTGTTCAATTCCGTTTCGAATGAATGAGACATTCAAGTCAGAAATTAGCATAATTCAATAACTAAAGGGCACTAAAGAGATGTAAAACAATTTAGTCTCACACTGGATATGTCGTGAAAAGTTAAAGTGTTTAAATATCAAAAGATATGAATAAAGGGTGTGCCCTTTGGGTACTTGAAGTTTTCCCGCGCGTTTGAACGCAAACCATGCCCACATCCACGTGCGCCGCCACCGCTGCCCGCCCCGTCCCGGCCTGGGTGCGGGTTGGGCCAGGTCCACACGGGTGCAGATGGATCGTGAGTTTTGGATGCGGATCCACCCGATCGGTGCGCGGTTGGAACTGTTCACAGAATCATTGCAACGATTCAGACAGGAACTGTCACAACTGCTCCCGCTTCCTCCAACGGATTTCCCAAGAGCGCTTTAAACAGCGCTCCTCTCCGTCTTTTCTAACACACAGAACACATAGTTCCTCTCTATACTGAAGAAGAGAAACAGAACTCTCTACACTAAAGAAGAGAAACATAAATTCAGAATAAATTGTCTGAATCTGTACCTTCTTAAAATATATAATCTTCTCTCTCCCTCCTTTCTCTTATTGTGAAATTCCTCCATATTAAAACAAATATTCTCTTGAAATTTGTCTTCGTTCAATCTTTGAAAATTTCAATTAGTGAAGGTACTGATTAATTAAGGTTCGATTGTACGGTGATTTGGTAGTGCAATCCAAATACCGTGAAGAAGTATTGTATCTTGGGAGACCAGCATCCAGTAACCAGTCAGCATCGTAGCGGGAGACGTAATTGTCTTAAGGAGATTTGCTATATTCGTCCCTCACTCCATATACTGTATTACTGAGCTAACATTCTTTTTCAGGGGAATATTTATTCATTTAATATTACTGAAAATATATTTAAACATATATAGAGACTGACTAATTCAAGTCTAATTGGTGTATAACTAAGGAAGGAAACTGAAAGATGATTCTGTAATTAAGGAATATTCTATTGAACAGAAAATCTCCCACTTGATATTTATCGACTTGGCTAATTGGACTGGTTAATCTTGATCTCTCAATTGGTTGTCAGGAGCCAACAGATTTCAATGTTCGTAAATGTTGGGCGTAACTTACATAAAAGACAAGTTACAATAATATTCTCAAACTTCATACGGAATCAAAACCATCCACGAATGCACTTTGAGCTTAAATTTGATCCTTACATCAAATTTTAAAGCAAATATGCTCCTTTTTTTCTTAAACGAATAATACTGGTGAAGATCTTTAAGGCACGTTTTTCTTGATCCGAAGATCTAACTAGAAGAACTACGAACTATAATGTAGAAATCTCAAAGACAAACTAACTCTAAAACTCTCAATACAATTCACCTCTTAAGGTCACAACACCCCTCAATTTATGGGCAAAGAGCCCTGAAGAAATGAAAACTAACAACTCTGAAATTGAATAAAAACGTAATCAGAATCCAATGAGAAAATCGCCAAAACCCGTGACTATCGATAGTCACAATGGGTCTGTCGACAGACTGAGCTAACCCAACTCTCGGATTGGTCATATATCGACAGCCTGAGCCACGACTATCAACAGACAGAGCCATAGCTGTCGACAGCCATTCAATCCATGTCGACAGTGGCCTTCAGCTGCTCTTCTGTCTTGCCATATCCGGGTGTCCATTGTTGATAGCTCCAAGAGCCTGTCGACAGGTGCCTTCAACTACCCCTTTTTCTTCTTTCCACAGTGCACCTCGTGGACGTCGAGATCCAAATGTCTCTGATTTATCCAATTGAGTTTGAAAACTCCAACACTACTACAGAAAGGAAATTCGCGTCAGATTAAATCCGACGCGAGACGAAAACAACGTCGGTCGTAAAACCGATGCTATCCAGAAGACGTAAAAAGTCAGATGTTTTACGTCGAATTTTATCTGACGCAGCGAAAAGTCTGATGTTTCGCATCAGTTCTATGTACAACCGACACGAAAGTGGGCATTTCGCGTTGGTTCTATGTAGAACCGATGTGTAATGTCATGCTCCGCTTTCCAAAATACACTATAGCGGAGACAGGATGAGAGTCGACGATGTATATACACAAGAAAAATATCCCATGTATACACGCTAAGCCTTAAGTAATATGAACAAGCTATAAAAGTCCGCTATGATAAATTACATCACTACAATCGTACATATAAATGTCCGCACCAGATGACATATGAATATAGAAATGGAATGATGACTGAATCTGATATAAAGAGAATCAGGAAATAACAGAAATAAAGGAGATGTAAGAGTACCAATAATCAATAGAGAGAAACTCCAGCTTCTCATAAAGTGTACGATCTCATCAACACTTGGTAAATAGAATAAATAACTATACCTGGATGCGCAAATCCATAGTCGTCAGAAAGCGACCTAATGAGTGATAAAATGAAGGAAGTGAGCACGTGCATAAACAATGTACAATTATGAAACTACTGGATAAATAATAACATGTATAAAACAGTAAATAAAAAATAACCAACTAATAACATGATACATCTGTTAATGAGGATAACTCACAGCACTGTAAAAATAAACAACTGATATTAGAGAGATGTATTACCTAGCATATGTCTCTAGTTTGTTGATTATTATTATCCTAACTAATGTGATACTTGTCTGCGTCCTATACCACAACTGTGTTCCCACATATCAAACAACGTTATTATAATTGCCGCCAGTGCAATGCATGTGTTTTGAAAGAGTACCGCGCATGCCTGGTCCACGATCTAACACCCTTGGGCTGAACTAGGACATGCCACAAAGCCCTAATAACTGAGACCATAACCCACAAAAAAAGACAATTATTATTGAGCCGTAATCTGGGCAAAGCCCTGACAACTGACAACAGAATAACTGAGTAGCCAGTACTACCTTGGTTCTCCATAGTGAAACCCAAAACTCTGTTAACCATCAAAAGTCCTTCTAAAATACACGATATGCATTATTAGGCAATTACTCCTATTCTCTGTGTTATGATATCTTTTATTAACATGCAAACAATATAAGTTATTATTAAAGTAATAGTAATTGAATATCGTCAATGATAGTTGACGTCAATAATAACTCATAACTGACAACTGATAACTGAAAACTAAGAACTATTAACTGATATTGATGGAGAATACTAGAGATATAGAGTCATTAAAAATAATGGTGTTACTAATCACTGATAACTGCTATTAAACTCTAAAATTATAAGATCACCATTATCAACGAGATTACTATCATAATACATTTATATCCATAACTGAATAGCTGTAATAATCAAAAACTAGCCACAGAGTAGAGTCTAATGAATATCCTCGAAGTCAAAATAGATCAACAGATACGAAAATCACAACTAAAGAGTGAAACATCCTCAAGCGATATGTAATCTAGAAATATCTACATCTGATACTCAACACTGCAAAATTATCCACACTCAAACAATATAAGCGGTGAATAATTCCAGAATCTTTTCTTCTAATAATCCAAAACCAACATTATATTACACATCGATATTAAAGGTAAAATATTTGCACATTTGATCATAATCCAACAAAATCAATCCCATCTAAATATTAATCAAGGTCCGATGAAAGAACATAAATCCCAGATCAACTCCAACTCCAACTAAGTCCATCTACTGATCGAAGCATGAGAAATCCAGTCTCTTAATAAAGTAACATCAACTAATCCTTCCTCAATATCCAAATGAGTTCCCAAAATAATTACCAAACAATTGCCTGAAAATACTTCACATAAAATATACCATTTATTTACAAACAAGAGCTAGGCGAATCACAAGATCAAAGTCAAGTCTAAGTCAAAGGTATACCATAACTAATTCTTAATATGAAATGGTAAACAATTACACATGAAATGATAGAGTAATAATTTTCCAGTGATACAATATCGAATCCATATACACTTAAATGTCAGATTACATCGGATCTATTATCTAGATTATATCTAAACTCTCATATTGGTATAATAATCCATGTCTCGTAATTCACTGCATGGCTGAAACATTCACCATTCAAGTATTCCACTCTCTCAATCAAAATAATCAATCATCAGTATCAGACTCTAAATCATCAAATTAATAATTATTTTACGTGCTTGAAATTAAACAATTTAATTAACTAACACTAATTGAATAGTTAAACTATTTAAACTAATAACAAAAATAGATAAAAATACTGTGGAATAATTACTCACATGAAATGATATAAAATAATCATCCAAATTAAATAAACTATTAAAGCAAACACTCTCTTGAAATGATGAATTAAAACACACAAATTAAATAAACAAATAAGACAAATACTCACAAATATCACATGAAATGATACAAATAAATACACAAACACTCACTGAAATGATGCAAATCTGGGTGTAAATCACCATCGGGTCTGCACTGCATGAACTGGTCCAGATCGGCTCGCGTGTCAGGTTTACTGCAAACACAACTCCCGGTGGGGTTCAACGCAAACACGACTCCCATTCCGTACCGTCTATAATTTGGTTCGGATCGTGCAACTGCAACTCACACAAACACAGTACACACATGCATACACAAATATACACACATACACACATATATACACAAATATACACATACACAACACACACGTACACACACATGAACACAAAAGCCAACGCACAACACACACACAACACACACATTCATTACTATGCAGAGAAAGAGAGAGGGAGATAAAGAGAGATGTAATCACACACACCCTACACACATGTGCACACAAACACGCACACATTCATATACAGAGAGAGAAAGGAAGGGAAGAAGAGAGAACGTGAGAGGAGAGAATACGGAAAGAGGGAGGGAGATACAGAGTGTGAAAGAAAGAGATGGGGATGCATAGTGTAAGAAAGAGAGATAGAAAGGGAGAGATACATGAGGGCAGGGAGGTTGCGTGCATGGGGCGCAACGGCGAGGACAACATGCCAAGGGGGTTGCGCCAGGGGTGGCGCACGCAGTAGTTGACAGTGATGTCGGCCTGCAGGTTAGGATAAGGTGATGGGTTCGGCTGAGATGTAAAGGGGAAGACGTGGCTCACATGTGGCTCGGAGGTAGGGGTAGTGCTTGCGGCTTTACATAGAGATGGAGAAGAAAGTGGTGGTTGTTTGTGTTCGGATTGTGAAAGCAAGAAGGAGAAGATGTTGGCGGTTTGGTGGTGCTCGGCTGTCGACGGCATGCGTGGAAGGAAGAAGGAGGTGCGGGTGCTGCTAGGGTGCATGTGTTGACGCAAGATGGAGATGGAGGCACGTCGGGGAGCAGTCGGAAGGCTGTAAGGTCTACGGAGGCCGAAGGTGGTGTCGCGGTGGCATGCACAGCTACTCGAGATGGTTGCGTGGTGGAGGAGGAAGATGGGACTCGGGCGGTAGTTTGGTAAGCAGCGTAGAGAGGAGATGGTGATAGGGGTAGCTTGGGTGATGGGTGAAGCAAGAAGAGCATGGAGAAGAAAGGAGAGGGTGGGGAAGAAAAAGAGGAGGTATGCGGCGGATATGAAGGTAGATTAGGGTTTGGGTTAGGGAAGAAGAAGATTAGAAAGGGAGGTTATATATAGAAGGAGAAAAATGGGCTTGATGGCTGGGCTTTAGGCCAAATGAAAATAAAAAGAAAAGGAAAAGTGAGATAGTTGTATTTTTGGCTCAAGGAGTTGGGCTTTTGAGTTTGGGCTTAGAATTAAATGAGAATGAGAAAATATATTAATATATAACATATCAACAATAATAATTAATAAACATTAGATATTAAAAGCAATCATAATTAATTAGTAATGATAATCATAATTAGTAACACTTAATAATAAAAATTATAATAATAATAATAGTGGTAATAAGAATGACTACTAAAAATTAAAAATAATGTTAATTAATAATAATTAATAATAACCCACATAAGATAACATTAAAAATTAATACAAATACAATTCAAATACTATTAATTATTATTAAACCTTGTATTTCAAAATGGGGATATTATAGGTAAAGTTGTATTTTTTTAATAAATTAAATCAATACAAAAATTACTATACATTCAATCAATTTACACATTTGAACTGTACATTCATCAAATACACATATTCAGCCTGTAAATTCATCTGATACAGGTAAATATATATCCAAATACACATTCACATCCAATACATGCAATATATATCCAAATACACATTCATATATATCCAAATACAAATTCAATACTAAAACAACATGCACCAAATTGAAACATGCACTAAAAGAAACATGCACAAAATGAGAGTGAAGCTTATTTTACTTGCATCAATATGTTTTTCCTTACACCTTAACACCTGTAGATTATATATAACACCGTTTATACTACTCTAAAGTTGAATCCCAATATGTTCAAAATCTATTCGAACCAAAACATACATAGATATGAACTTAGTAATAGAAGAGAAAAATATTAAGGTCAAGTATGGATTAAGGACTTACCACAACGCAGATGATTTTTATAAGTAGACCATAGGAGAACCACATTACCACCCTCAAGTTGAAGTGGCAGTAACCTGCACAGTACTCTACCTCTTGAGATCTAATCTGTAATTAGAATAAGAAAATTTATCACAAGTATCCGACTTAAATGATATAGGAACTAAGTATCAACAAAAATACTTACTATATAAATAATTTAAATAAGTATCCGCCCACTCCTCCCGAATTTCATTCATTTCATATTTCATATATGTTTTGCTAGAATTGAACTGCAAATATATTAAAATATTTTTGTTAAATTTAGTACTAAAAAAAAAGTTTGGACACAGAGAATTATATCTCTGTTGGAATAATATTCATTCGAGAGTGGATGATTTCCCAACATCTGAATAATATAGTATCCACACTGAATGCTATCGAGTTGACGAGAATACTACAAGAATTAGATTAATATATTAATACAAAAATAGTTTAAACATTATTAATTTATAAAAAATATCAAATACTAAATTAAAAACACCTTAATAATACTCCATTTAGGTTTCTGTGAGCCGTATTTTTTGATTTTCACTTGTTGAGATGAACATAGAGAGGGCCCTTTTCATAAATTTGTAATTTTAAATACTCACATATTAGTGGAGATTAAATTTTTTTTTAATAAAGCTAACAAAAAAAATACAAATATTAGACACTCACATATTAATCATGATCTTAATATTTCTCGCACATAGCTCCACAATGAACATAACCAATATGTTACATACTTGTGGGGGTCAACTACCACAATATCCAATGTGATCTATAAGAGAAATTTATATAAAAAATTAAAAAAATAACAATTAATTTTTATTATAAAAAATGAGTTACTTACCCCATATAATATGGCACAAAAAACAAACGTACGGGTATGGATCCTTGCATTGTATTTACGATATATTTGGCTTTTCAACTCTATTTCTAGCTTTTCTATTCATAGCGACAGCGGTAAATTTTGGACAAATAAAATCATGATTTTGAGATATTCCTACTTTCATACGCAAGTTAAATAAAAACCTAAAAAATATCACAAATTATCAATTATAAAACCTAGAAATAATAAATTTCCATAAATTAATAAACATTAATGACTTGATGTAAATGAAAATGGTAGACCCGCCTGTCTCATTTTTGGATCCAAACTGCATGCTCTCATACTTGTCGATGTAAATCGTGTGATCATGTCCCACGATTATTTTGGCATGGTTACTGAAATGGTATAATCATCACTCACCACGTTTATAAACACCTCCAATGCCTTGAACTGTGAGTTATCATCTTCTGCCTTAGCAGGCTGTGGTTGGTTGGCCGATTGATAGACCCACATTCAAAGGTGATGTCACCTCCTTCCCTTTATCTCCTTTAGCTGTTGATTGTCACGATACCATTGTCATTAATCAAATTATAAAATTTAGACATGTACTTTATGTTTGATAATATACTTGTGGATCCAAAATGACAAGTCTCATTGGCCATGAAAAATAAGTACCAATAGCTTCATTGACGGTACATATATCTTCGAGTGGGAATGGTAGCGGTGCAGAAGAGTCTATGATATCATGATAGACAATGTATAACAATCCTATCCACGTGATTGACCATGAAGTAATTGGCATTCATCAGCATATCCTCGTGCCACAACCACTTTATGAGGTCAATGGCCAATTCCGATATAAGATTACCACCTTGTGACATAAATTAATAAACATGAAATTATTAAAATATTTATATGAAAAATTACAATTAATAAATAATACTATCACTGGAATCTCAACTACGTGTCTTGAAACTGAGCAACTATCATCTTCACCATTCGGTTGAGGACTAGGGGCGGACGAGGCTGAGATGAAAAATGAGGGTACTCTTGCTGAACATGTTCCCTGAACTTGAAAGTACACCTAGAGGGAGGGGGTGAATAGGTGTAAGGCTAATCTGATGATAAATAATGCGGAATTAGAAAACTTAATGCAACACACTTAATGTAACCAATGAGTGTAGACAAATTCCCGGTGAAGGGCTCTGAACTATCTCCTCTAAATTCCTCTATAAGAGTTGAGGTGCTATATGAAGCTCTCTTGGTTTAACACAAGTATGACACACAAACAACAATACCAATATATAAGTATGAATGAGCAATATGAATGATGCAAGACACAATATAAGAGAGAGAGAGACAGAGAGAGAGTTAGAGATAGTGGATCAAACGCAAACACAAAGATATGTTTCGAGGTTCGAGCACCCAGCTCTACGTCCTCGCCTTCACACAGAAGGATTTCCACTAGATCGTCCACACAGGACTTTCCATACAGGGAACCTCCACTGAAGATTTGGGCAAATACAATTAGGGAGTACACAACTCCTCTCTCAACAAATAAACCCTCTCACTAGAGGCTAGGCACAAAGCCAACACAAGATCAACCTCTCTCACTAGAGGGATACCAACAAACTCAATCACCGCTACACTTAGAGAGATACCAAACCCAATTACACAACCTCCTCTACACTTAGAGGGAAAGGCACAAAGCCAAGCAAAGATAAGGGTCTACAACATTTGGTGGTTTCAACAAACCACAAACCAATTCTCCCAAAAACAAGATCCTATAGATAGGATAGATATGATAGCTCAAGTATAAGAATACAAAGAGTTTGGAAAACAAAACACAAAGAAAAATACTTAGGAAAACAACTAAAATAAGACTGAAATGAAGATCAAAACCAATATCCCAAATATCCTATTTTTCTTTGATTTTTTCAACCCTTTAAAAACAAATAAAGATGAAATCTTTAAACCCAAAATTCTTTTAAAACTTGCTGTTAAAATACTTAAGAAGATGAGAATTGTTTTTTGAAATTCTTGTTAAAAACTAACTCAAATATGGGGTATTTATAGCCCCATAACAATATTCCCGTTGGCAGCAGGCAAAGGGCAAAATTGCCCTTCCGGTCGACCGGGCGTCGACCGGCCAACGGTCAAATTTATGACCGTTGATCCCACTGGTCGACCGCCCGGTCGACTGGGCCTAGATCCAGAGAGCAACGCTCTCTGGCCGGTCGACTGCTCGGTTGACCGGAGCTGGATACAGAGAGCAGAGTTCTCTGCCGGTCGACCGGGCGATCGACCGGGGCCATTCCAGAGAGCAGAAGCTCTCTGGCGGTCGACCGACTCGGTCGAATGGCCTCCAGTAAAAGGTTGCGTGCACGTTCTGTGCACGTCGGTTGACCGGTCCTGTCGACCGGCAGACAGCCAGTCCAGAATTTTAGGGATTAAAAACTTAGGTTTTTTTATCTTCTATTAAATCCCATAAAATCACATAAATTTCACAAAAATCAGTTCTTATTAGATCTTTGAAATACAAATATGTGTGACAAAAATTCAACACATATTTCAAATAATTTGAACTATTTTTGTGAGATAGAAAATTTGCCTTAAATCAAAATCCGTATTTTCCAAAACTTAGATTTTTGAAATGGAAATTCGTTTTCTCCAAACCACATGTAAATCCAAAACATGATATTGAAACAACTTTGAAACATATTGTACATGGATAGAATTCAATATACATAAAAGATATTATATCTATATTTTTGACATGAAAACCAAGATCGATTAAACCGAAAAACCAAAACATGAAACTTTAAACTTGTGTGTGTATATTGTGAACTTGAGCATATTAACATTATCTACCTTTACATAAGATCTAAAAAAAATAGTAACTGAACAAACCGATGTCTTCTTGTAGAACTCCGTCTCCAAGTTGACTCGATCCAAACGTGATCCACTAAGCTTGACTCCAACCGAGTGCTAGATGTGAACTTGACGCTCGAGCTCTTGAATCAACATGTGAAAGCTCCAAAACACCTTTGTTGAAGCTAATCACCTACTAATATCTTGATCAAATATCTGAAACTAAATATCACAAGATTATTAGTAAACTATAATTACATGAGTTAATCATCATCAAAACTAGAGTGAAGAGCCTCTGGGCCAGCAATCTCCCTTTTTTTGATGATGACTAAACTCATGGAGCTATATATGCATGGATTAAAGTTAAGCTTCATAGAAGCTCCCCCTTAACTCATGCATAGCAATAAACAATAAAGATATGCAATGAATGCTCAATATAGATATGCATAAACATGCATAAAATAAGGAAATAAAACAAACATGATCTTTGATACCAATGAAATAAACATGCTCTTGATACCAATTTTAGAATAAAAATGTTCTTAAAATAAATGTTGCTCTTGATACCAACAAAAGCTCTTGATACCAACAAAAGATGCTTTTGATACCAATGGTAAAAAATAACAAATTTAAACAAACATGCATATAAACAAACATGCATATATCAAACTCCAAAATATCTCTCCCCCTTTTTTTCAATTCATCAATAAAGGGGTACAAATACTAAAGGCATAAACAAGATTTTTCTTCCTTTTTACATAAATCAAAACATTAAAGGTGTATATGCTATATACATTCATGAAGAGGAGAGACGTGAAGTTAACTCCCCCTGCATACATGCATTTATATGAAAAGAGGTGACTAAACTCTAACAACATAAAGCATAATATGTAATGTATAAAAGGAGATGTGAAGCTCCTACTACACACGTGTACTACATACCAAAGAAAGGCTAATGACTTTAATATGACATACACTCAACATGAATATATAGATAGAGAAGATGTGAAGCTTCTCTTGCATATAAGCAATAAATATCAAAATAATACCAATTGAAAGATATATTAATTTAGTATGAAGGTATACATCAAAATATCATGATACCAATTTATGATACCTATTGAAAATAAACAAAACATTTTGAAGAAACCAACAAAAATTTTGATACCAATTGAAAGATATAAATATATAGGAAATCTTGATACCAATTGTAAAAATTTGTACCAATTGAAAATATTTTACACTTTTGATATCAATTTGAAAAGCATAAGCCAATCTTTTTGTTTAAACACTAAAATCATTTTACAATAAAGATACCAAATAGAGAATAATATCAATTTAATATTCTTGATACCAATATTGAAAATGAAACATATACCAATTGAAAATAATTTTTCATTAGGAGCGAAGGAAACCAATTGAAAAATAAGATATCATTTTTCAACATAAAGAGTGGGAGTAAGATACCAATTGTAAACAAAACAGATTGAAAAGTAAAACATGAATTTTATCCCCTTTATGAAATACTAATGAAAACTATGCATAAGCTTGTATAAGATACCAATTTGAAAAATAATTTTCATTAAGGACTAAATCAAGCTTAGCATAGCAAAGTTTATGCTCAAAGATATAAAGATATAGTAAGCACAATCAAAAACACATATATATGTATGAAAAATTAAATACCAATCGAAATTGATACTATTTGAAGTTGAAGCATACATATATAGAAACAAATATGAGTATACAAAATAATATCAATTGTGATACCAATTGCAAACTCAATGAGAAACAAGTGTATAACTCATAATAACCTCCCTTTCATGCACAAGTTAAAGTGATTTTCAATTAAGCATACAAGGTATGGTCGCCCATCCAACCACCCATGATGGTAGGGGTTTTCAAAAAAAAATTTAAAAATAAGTTTAGCATATTTGAAAACTCTACCAAAATGAAGAATACGAACTAGTTTTATAAAAAACTTGAAAACTAGTACGAAATCCTTCAAATAAGGAATAAAACAATAGAATATCCATGAAACATGAAAATCACTCAATAATTGACACTCAAAAATATATAAAGTACTTATAAGACTCATGAAAACAAAGTCATGAGAAAACAAGAATGATGTGAGTGTACAAGTTTTGTGTGAAAGACATAGTCATGGAAATAGGCAATTAAGGCTCAATATGAAATTCTTTACAAACATGAAAATTATGAAAATCATCAAAATTCAATTTTCATCAAAATAATTCAAACTTCAAGGCATATGTATGTTTTGTCAAACCTAAAGGTATACATACATATCCAAACACAATTGAGTCTATAAAGAGATTTTGCATGAAAAGCAAATGACTCAAGGGTATACATGTATATCCGATAGTTTTGGCAAAATTAACATATACATGAAGCTAAAACATATATTAATGAAAACATGTACAAAATAGGGAATACAAGTCAAAATATATGAATCATCAAAATTAGGCTATACTAGTACATCTAATGGGTACAAATGAGCAATCAAGCACAAACATATAATAATCTATTTGTGGCTCACTAGTTGTACAAGTATATACACAAGTTTTAATGAAAGCTACATCTAAACATGTAATCAAATCATGAAGTATAGAAACAAAACATAAACCAATATGATCATTATGTAAATACACATGTATTAGAACTAGGACATACACAATAGTTAAACTAAAGTGAGTACACAAAAATAATGGTCCATATAAATATGGGTGTATCTCAAATACTAAACATGTATGTCACAAATCTAACTAGTATGGCATTTATCATAATAATCATAAAAACATGACATGCTAAAAATTAATCATATGAAAGCATGTAAACATAAATGGAGTTAGAGATCGTTACCAAAACCAAGAGGGCACATCTCTAGGTCTTCAAACCAAGGTGGTCCTCCCACCAAACTCCCCTTGAAAATGATGCATCCAAAATCGTCACCATTAAGCTCGGAATGCATTCACCTCATGCACCAACAACTCTCACGTCATGTGAGAGCCCACACCTACATCAAATATCATAGGGGTGAATTTTGGTACCCAAACTCTATTGGGTCCATGGGGGTTAGCTCCTTTCCTAACCCAATAAATTTATTTGCTAAATTTACATCACGTACTCTATCATAACAAACTTAGTAAGGTGGCCCTTACGTCCACAATGTGTACATGTGTAACGCCCCGATCCCAAGGATACGGAGACGTTATGGCGACGTACATACGCGAGGTGAAAACACCCTCACGCGTACGTTAAGCCTCAGTACAGGACATAGCCTCCATATACACAAGAGTTCCAGCAGGAAATAAGTACAAGAATACCTGCAGAAAGAGATTAGTGATCATAACAGATAGAAAATAGGGATAAATAAGATAACAGAAATAAATCACAAAGATACCTATGAATGGGCTCGATGATGAGTCTCCCATGGGAATCCAATGGACTTTCTGACAATCTAATAACTCGGATCTCCAACCTGGGCACGCAAACCCAGGGTCGTCAGAAAGTGACCTAGTGAGTGGTAAAATGAAGGAGGTAGTACCACTATAGTAATACAAGCACGATACTAATATATAATACATGATGTTGTATTAGTGATACCATATAATAAGCATATAATAAGCAGTAGAAATATATAAACATGTCATCTTTTAATACCATCACTATCTAGCCGGTTATCATCGGGTCATGTCTATAGTCGTATCCAGTTTATATAATAAATAATGTTGTTTAGTGGTGACGTAATAGAAATGAACATGCTAGTGGTGACATGATAGAAGTGAACATGCAGATGGGCATATGCAATATAACCATAATACGGTGTTGTGCATAGACAGTAATGATGTCTGCAAGATATACAGAAAACGGAATATATGTAATGAAGAGTATACACATACATGAGTAGTATGTCACCACAGAAAGTGTAACATGTACTAGGAAAAGTAACAAAGTATACATGTAACATGATAGCGGCTAAATGATCAGACACAGTAATAAGTACAACTAAACAATAGAATACATGTATCAGGCAAGTCATGATATTTATACAATAGTAGCAATCAGTACCGCCTGCTATTTTAATCAATCTCTTCTAGTGTCCCATACCACTGGCAGTTCATACTGGAGCCCGCACTCCAGTCGAACCCATCCGGACATGGCATACGGGTATCATTATCCAAACGAGAGAGTGACCAAATAACAAGTGTTCCCGACGTCACTATTGTGTAAACTGTTTTATTATGTTAATTGGAAACCAAATGGTCGAGGAGCTCTTATCGGGTAGGTGTATCCCGTGCATACCCGGGATCACAGCCTTAAACAAACCCCTGGCTGCTGAGACCAGGGCCCTCCGCTAAGAGGGGAGCACGAATCAAGTAACGGGAGCTCATGGAGCTATACAATCGGTAGGTAGCACTACCATCCCCTACAGTGGGAGTAACAATATGGATCCAGTACATCCACCCGATAAGATCTAATCAACTGTCAAGTCTCCCCCATCCCCAAGTTATCTTTATTATATTTCATTTACAGTACACAACGGAACAAGAACAAGCACAGTGCATGGTACATGTAACATGATAACAGGACCTGAGCTCAGTTGATAGCATAAAATAGGATAACGGGAAACGGAAACAATAGATGTGGGATTCCACACATCGCATATCAACGGCTCATGTATCCAGTAACGGGAATATCAATAACAAGAATATCAATAGAAGTAACGGGAAACAATCATGTAACAGGAATACATGAGTATGACATGCAATATGAACGGTGATCCATATGACAAGAATATAGAAACAATGCATGCATGTACACGCGTGTGATGAACATATGTAACAGTAATGTGTGAACATGAGATAACTGTGTATCGAGCATCCAGGTAACGATGATATCAATATATGAAATGATGGTATCCAGTGAATTGGTGTATTCGTGTCCCACTAATAGTGTACAGGGTATCCGTGTAACAGTAACTCCATAACATGCAATAGCAATGTTGGTGTGTCCGTATATCAGTGAATGGCAATATATCGTGTAATGCGTGATATGTCTACAAGTACCTACAATAACAGTATTTAGCAAAACGGATATCCACGTGCACTCGTAGTGTTCCCTGTCCCATGCTTTAGAGTATCCGTGTAACTGGAATACATGTACTAGAAATACAAGGGTGGCGTCTCAGTGTCGTCCATGAGTTGGTATAGTGGCTATACCACATAATTGAATGTCAAATATTTTATTTATCATCATGATTCTAATATTGATTACAATAGGATATATATCACGAAATTATTATTATATATAATTATCTATTTTTCATTATCAAGTTATTGGCTAAGTTATTGACAATAAATTATGATTATATTATCACTTATGTTCACTGAATCATTATTTATGTTCTAATTACAATGATTGATCGATAACTACATTTTTATTAAACAATAGTTATAATCATGATTTATTAATTAAAGTAAGCAACCAATTTCATTAAACACAATAAAATAGAAGTTATAAAAGAAAACACTCACAAACTGCCATGGGAATGTAGCTCTCTTTCCCACGATCGCAACGGATCCAGAATCGTCCAAATCGGAGTCCGGGCGCTCCAGATATCGCCCGAATACTAAAAGTAATAAAAATGGGTTAAATAGGCAAGAAAAATATCTTAAATGCAAATACTAAAAATTAGCAGGGGGTTTTTAGTAATTTTACCTTTATTGGGTTTCGAAGCGGGTTTGGGCTCTTAACGGGTCGGGTTTGGATCCAAATCCACAACCCATACCCAATTAACTTAAGTAAATGGGTTAATGGGTTAATAAGGTTAACGGTTATTGGGTTTCAATTTAACCCATAGGGTTAATGGGTTTGGGTTCTACCCAAACCCACAAAGAAACAACAGCAGCGGCAGTAGCTGTCTCTGCTGCTGCCGCCTGCTAGCCGGCCGGCCAACCAAGCTGGCCGGCGGCGAGGGCGACCCGCCGGCGGCGGACCTGGTCGCCGACGGCGGAGGAGAGCGAGAGAGAGAGAAGAAAGAACATGAAGAAGAAGAAGAAGAAGAAGAAAAAGAAGAAGAAAAGGGGAAGAAGAAAAGGGAGGGGCGGCGGTGGCGCCGGCCGGGCTGGGGCGCGGCCGTCGGCGGCGCCTGCGGCCTGGCCTGGTCGCTGGCAACGGGTCAGGCCCCCTTTTGGGTCTACACAGAGAGAGGGAGAGAGATAGTGAGAGAGAGAAGAAAGAGAGAGATAGAGAGAGGAGAGAGAGTTGAGAGAGAGAGAGTTTGAGAGAGTTTTAGAGAGAGAGGGTTTTGAGAGAGTTTTAGAGAGAGAGGTTTTTATAGGGGAGAGAGAGGCGGTGGAATGGCGGTGGTGGAAAGCTCCAGAGAAATGGAGAAGAGAAGGGAAAAAAAAAGAGAAAAAAAATTTTTATATTAGTTAATTAATATTATTTTATTCAGTCCAAATTTGACTAGCTCCGAACGATGCCCAAAAATTACAAAAAATAGAGAATATTATCCTGAGATGTAATATGAAAACGGTTTGAGGAAATTCAATCCAGTTTACAAATTAAAAATCTTGAAAGATATTGCCGATATTGGGCGACATGAGTTTGACCCGATTTTCGATAAATTCAGAAAAAATTTCAAAAATAGCCTAACGTAGATCATATGATTATAGGACACAAGGTGAAAGAGGATTCTCCAAATTCAACTCCGTTTGTAAAATAAAAATCGTAAAGTCGATTATCGGTATCGGTCACACCGACTACGGAGATTGTCCAAAAGAATCCAGAAAACTTTCCAAAAAATTCTGAAAAATCTAAAATATTGGAAAATGATATTTGAAACTAAAATCAGCTCAATCGGACTACCAAGGAGGTCAAGTCAATTTTGTACGTCGTATCGAGTACTGATACGGTGATACGTACACCAGGGAGCAGGGGGTTACAACATGTGTACACATGAGCATACATAGTGTTATGTGTATGAACGTAGGAAGCATGTGTATGCCGTGATTTGTGTACATGCATAAGTGGAACTTGTTTCTTGTGAAACATGAATTTCAAACGTGTGTGGTTCAGGCACATTGGCTCAAAGTGGAGCCCAAACAATTAACATACTTCTTCAAAATATTTATATCATTCTCAATGTTAGAAGAAAAGGTAGTGCAAGTAATAGAAACGCTAGAATGTGAATCTATACTAGCATGGCAAATATGAGTATCTAAATCATTTTTTAAGAAATATTTTTCTTGGAAACCCAATCCAAATCCTTTGAAATAGAAATAATTTTGTTTTTAAAGGATTCATTTTTTTTTTTATAACAAAATAAAGTTTTGAAGATAGAACCTCATTTTTCTTCAAAACATCATTACAGTCATTATTGTTTTTCAAAATTTCATTTTCTTTTAGGGCAAGATCAAGTTTGGATTTCAATGAATCCCTTTCATTTGAAATTTCATCCTTTTCTTGCAAAATAAAATCAAGTTTAGAAATCAAATCCTCATTTTCTTTATTTAATGCAAAATTTTTTTTCAAAAGTTTATATTTTTCTAACAATTTTTCACAAACAATAGAAAGTTCTTCATTTAATGCATCGGCATCAATATATTCATCACAAGAAGAACTATCATCTAGTTGAGTATCCGAGTTTACCTCAAGGGAGTCATTCCCTTGGACCATAAAGCATCGTTGGTCGAACTCTTCTCCACTAGATTTTTCCTTCTCATTGATTTGCATTTGTAGCTCGGGAGATGTCAAAATGTTCCACACTGCAAAGGCAGAATCACAATGAGAAACCATATTTAAATATTCTTTGCTAAGTGATTTTCTAAGTGCCTCTAGGGCTTGTGTATTGGCCTCTATATGTTTGCTATTACTAAGGTAAGATTCCTTGGTAATAGCAAGGTAAACTTTCTAACCTATGGCTTTTAAACGCCAACTCATCATAACCTTCCATATATCAATTTTAGAGATATCAAACATGGGAGGAATATTCATGAGTGCTAACAATATGTGTGCAAATGCAACTAGATTAGCAAACCAAGATCTCACTCCTACGTGGTTAAACCTAATATCAGGAGCGTAGGCTCTGATACCAATTGAAAGTATACCTAGAGGGGGGTGAATAGGTGTAAGGCTAATCTAATGACAAATAATGCGGAATTAAAAAACTTAATGCAACACACTTAGTGTAACCAAAGAGTATAGCCGAATTCCCGGTGAAGGGCTCTGGACTATCTCCTCTAAATTCCTCTAAATAAGAGTTGAGGTGCTATATAAAGCTCTCTTGGTTTAACACAAGTATGGCACACAAACAACAATACCAAGCATATAAATATGAATGAGCAATATGAATGATGCAAGGCACAATATAAGAGAGAGAAAGAGAGTTAGAGATAGTGGATCAAACGCAAACACAAAGATATATTTCGAGATTCGAGCACCCAGCTCTACGTCCCCGCCTTCACACAGAAGGATATCCACTAAATCGTCCACACAGGACTTCCCACACAGGGAACCTCCACTGAGGATTTGGGTAAATACAATTAGGGAGTACACAACTCCTCTCTCAACAAATACAACCTCTCACTAGAGGCTAGGCACAAGCCAACACATGATCAACCACTCTCACTAGAGTGATACCAACAAACTCAATCACCTTTACACTTAGAGGGATACCAAACCCAATTGCACAACCTCCTCTACACTTAGAGGGAAAGGCACAAAGCTAAGCAAAGATAAGGGTTTATAACACTTGGTGGTTTCAACAAACCACAAATCAATTCTTTGTCACAAAAATAAGATCCTATAGATAGGCTAGATATGATAGCTCAAGTGTGAGAATATAAAGAGTTTGAAAAACAAAACACAAAGAAAAATACTTGAGAAAACAACTAGAATAAGACTGAAATGAAGATCAAAACCAATATCCCAAATATCCTATTTTTCTTTGATTTTTCCAGCCCTTTAAAAAGAAATAAAGATGAAATGTTTAAACCCAAAACTCTTTTAAAACTTGCTGTTAAAACACTTAAGAAGATGGGAATTTTTTTCTTAAAATTCTTGCTAAAAACCAACTCAAATATAGGGTATTTATAGCCCATAACAATCTGCCCGTTGGCAGCAGGCAAAGGGCAAAATTGCCCTTCCGGTCGACCGGGCGGTCGACCGGCCAACGGTCAAATTTATGACCGTTGAGTCCACCGGTCCACCGCCCGATCGACCGGGCCTGGATCCAGAGAGCAACGGCTCTCTGGCCGGTCGACCACTCGGTTGACCGGAGCTGGATACAGAGAGCAGAGCTCTCTGCCGGTCGACCGGGCGGTCGACCAGGGCCATTCCAGAGAGCAGAGCTCTCTGGCGGTCGACCGACCCGGTAGACCGGCATCCAGCCAAAGGCTGCGTGCGCGTTCTGTGCACGTCGATCGACCTCTGCCTCGATCGACCGGTCCGGTCGACCGACAGACAGCCAGCCAAGAATTTTAGGGATTAAAAACTTGGGTTTTTTTTATCTTCTATTAAATCCCATAAAATCACATAAATTCCACAAAAATTAGTTCTTATTAGATCTTTGAAATACAATATGTGTGACAAAAATTCAACACATATTTCAAACAATTTGAACCATTTTTGTGAGATAGAAAATTTGCCTTAAACTAAAATCCGTATTTTCCAAAACTTGGATTTTTGAAATGGAAATTCGTTTTCTCCAAAACACATGTAAATCCAAAAACATGATATTGAAACAACTTTGAAGCATATTGTATATGGATAGAATCCAATATACATAAAAAATATTTTATCTATATTTTTGACATGAAAACCAAGATCGGTTAAACCGAAAAATCAAAACATGAAACTTTAAACTTGTGTGTGTATATTGTGAACTTGAGCATATCAACACTATCTACCTTTACACAAGATCTAAACAAAATCTTAACTAAACAAACCGATGTCTTCTTGTAGAACTTCGTCTCCAAGTTGACTCGATCCAAACGTGATCCACCGAGCTTGACTCCAACTGAGTGCTAGATGTGAACTTGATGCTCGAGTTCTTGAATCAACATGTGAAAGCTTTAAAACACCTTTGTTGAAGCTAATCACCTACTAATATCTTGATCAAATATCTGAAACTAAATATCACAAGATTATTAGTAAACTATAACTATATGAGTTAATCATCATCAAAACTAGAGTGAAGGGCCTTTGGGCCAACAGAACTCTTCTCTAATACTTTGTCTCATATTTTGGAACTGTGCATTCATATATGCAGTTATCTCCTAGTTTGTCATAGCAGAACGATGTCGACGAGGTTGACGGTGGAAGTTGGTAAGAGTAACCCCTTCTCTAGCGCCTATAACATGATCATGATGCTCGAGAGTTTTCAATTCCAATGTTAATGTCATCACTCTCAACTGGATGAATATCTCTCTGAATCGCAAACTAGTTGGGTAAGTCGGTCCTAGGAAAAAATTGAGAGTTGACACAAAAAGATTTTTTTTAAATAACAAATAGATGATAATTATTTTGTACATATAAGCACTTACAATTTTTGTAGCAATGTTTGCAGCATCATCATTGATGTATGTAGCTTCAAATTTCAGCCCAGCTGCAAGCCATATTTCGTGTCGAGGAATTGTGAACTCTGATGGTGAATCATCCTCTGATGGCTCTGTTAATATCTGAGGAAGATGTTTTACAAAATAATATACCCACATGTAAGTCTTAATCCATAAAATATTATGTAAACATTAAAATTCAACAAATATCACATATGCTTGTCATATCATTTTCAAGACGCGCATATCTCTTGTGCCAAATTTGTGCTTATATATATATTTTTTGAATCTCTCTATTTTTATCAGTCAAGTCCTTTTATAAAAAAATTCAATTATTAAGTATTTATTAAAATTTATTTTCGAATATGATAAGCTACAAATTAATTATACTTTAAACTTTTGAGTTGTACAATAAGCCACAAACAGGTCCCAAATGTCTTGATTAATGAAATTAGCATATATTTCTGTTGGATGCTTAGTTAGATCTTTAGCAAGGTAATCTGTCACACCCCGCTTCCCAAAATACACTGAAGCGGAGTCACGACGAGAGTCGAAGACGCATATATGCTAGAAGAATGCCCCATGTATACACGCTAAGCCTAAAATAACATGAGCAAGCTATATAATCACTATAAAGAATCAATATCATTACAATATGACATATACATTTCTAACACAATGATAGCATATGAATAAAGAAATAGAACAAGCACTTAGTTCAATGCGCAGAACCATGAAATCAATAGGTATAAAGAAAAGCAAGAAAAATACCGCGAGAGGACGATCAAGTAAGAGAACTCTGGCTTCTCGTAAGGCGTGTGATACTCTCTAAATAGCTGGTCCTTAGAATAAACACCTATACCTGGATGTGTAAATTCAGGGTCGTAAGAAAACGGCCTAATGAGTGTGTAAAATGAGAAAAGGTGCACATGCATAAATAGTGTGTGCATATCACTACAATATTGCTATAAAATAATACTGGATAAGAAGTAACATGCATAAAATATATAAACAGTAATATAAATAGCACACAGTAGAGTCATGTGTCAAGTCAGGTACTATCATGACATGCATATGTCAGGTGTTAATCACAGTACAAGAGGTGAACACAGTCAACCACGGTACAATATAGATAATTTATTATTATTAATTAAGTCTGCAAACACCAATTGTCACCTGCAGTAGACGCATCCCATACTACGCCTACTACACATGTCAATCAAGATCCTATGTTATTGAAACTGATTGAAGGAGACCTTTTTCATACTTTAGGTAGGTTCCGTACATACCCGGAACCATGGGCCAGATGCCTGACGCTGAACCAGGCCCTATCACTAGGTAGTCAGTAAAAGTAACAATGCTCACAGTACCACTGTAGAATAGTAGAACAATAATAGATGAGATGTCAGTCATCCCACGGAACCTGCAGTGAAACCGTATGTCGGCTGCGCAACCTGTATCCTAGGTCCCCTAAAATACAGATGTTGTCTCCTCCATCAATTTTTTCAATCCCAGTGTAGGTTGTCCATTTACATTATTATTTAATTCACTTATAACAATCAATATTCATGTTACCTAAGATACTGGAACGATACAGTGATGGTAACTGCAATAGTAACTGTGGTGGTAACAATATGAACAGTAACTGTGTACATAATAAATAGTAATAATTAAAGTGTACACGGTAAATAATAAAACAACAGGATAGTACCGTGGAGTTATAGTTTAACAATATTTTTCCAGTAATTTATCACTAACATGAAATGATACAGTAATAAGTCAGAACACTAATCAATGGACAGTCTCATCTAGAACTAATCAACATTGTTGATATTCTGAAAAGACAAACTCTCAGACAACACTTTAACTGGTCCAAACGATATCTAACTTGTTGACATTCCCAAAAGACAAGTCACAGATAGGGAAAAGACATGTCCATTCTTGGTGGAAAAACTAGTGACTTGGACTCCACTGATTCAGTGAAGGAAACAGTGAGCCAAACATTGTCTTTTGAAGAATGCTCAAACACTTAGCTTCGCTGCAAGCTCTTTTCTAGCTTCACAGCAAACTATATAGCTCCATTATGGGCTGATTTCTTAGCTTCGCCTAAAGCTCTTCATAGCTCTGTTGAGAGCTCTTTTAAGCTTCACTGCAATCTCGGTGTTAGCTTCGCATCAAGCTATCTTTAGATCCACTGTGGGTTTCCTTTTAGCTTTGCGTGTAGCTCTTTTGTAGCTCCGCTGTGAGCTTATTTTCTAGCTCCACTGCGGGCTCTTATGGTCATTTTTTACCATTAAAATCTCGACATGAGATTAATGTGATTGGTTTCACATTCTAGGTAGTTAATTGTCGCGATCATTTAGGTGGAGAAGATCAAAGAAAATCCCTCAACCAGTTGGAGAGGATCAAGGAAAATCCCTTAATCAGTTGGAGAGGATCAAGGAAAATCTCTAAATCAGTTTAAGAAAATCAAAGGATTATTGTAATAACGCTGATCCAGCTGGCTGACTAGCTCGCATGAAGCTTTACTTAGCTTCGCTAAGCTAAGTCACAGCTTCGCCAGAAGCTATAGCCTTCTCAAAAAGGCTAACGATGCGAAACAAAGGCATAGTCTTGCCATGGGCAAGCTCTGTGAATAGCTGAACTATAGCATTGCCACAAGCTAGTAGATAGCTCAGTGAAGAGCTGAGTGATAGATTCGCTGTAAGCTCTTTAACCTCGCTAAAGGCTTAGCTTCGCCGAAAAGCAAAGCGCCAGGTCATTTGATCTTCCTAAAACCTTTGAACGGATTTAAAGGGAATATTCCCCGTGTTAGTCATCTCACTGATTCAGTAGAGTTAATCAAGAGATTAAAACCCCTTAATGATTCAAATATCTTTATTAAAAGAGATAATCTAGGAATTCAAATCTCTTCGTTAAAAGAGATAATCAAGGAGATAAACTCTTTTAACTGTTGACAACCTAGTAAGCTAGCCTTGCCATAGGCTAAACTAGCCCGCCATAGACTGAATTAGTTTCACCAGAAGCTAAATAGTTTCGCCCACAACTATTCTATCTCCATCTGAATATTGCAACAGCTGTATTCATAGCTATTAATCAATTTTTAAGGATTTACAATCCCTAACTTGGCCTATAAATAGCCGATTGCAGTCTAAAGAAGAGGATTCTTCAGCCATAGAAAGGGATAGAAAAAAACAGAGAAGATCTTCTTCACAACAAGAACGTGAGTTCTTTAGCATAAAGCTTCTAATAGCAGCATGCTTTTTCTATATTTCTTTGGACTAAATCAGGGTTCTGACACCCTAGTTTATCTGAGCTTCACCAAGCTTCTCCACATGCAAGGCAATTTTCCAATCAGGCGAGAAGGAATTCCCAAGCGGTAGATCTGGTATCAATCTTTCGGTGGTCAATGGGACAAATTTGTCATGCGCTGGCCAGACTCCTATCGGCACGCTTCTCCAGAAATAACTATAGAGTTCTTGTAATCTTACTTTACTTATAAACTCTACAAAACTACTAAGTTTTTCACAATCAATGGAAAATAAGATGCCGACTCCGCTGGAGACTTTTGATTGTTTACTGATATTGCATGTTTATCGTCGCATTCCTATATTTATGGTATAATAAATACTGCTTTAATAGAATTTTTGCCTAAATTAATGCAGACCTTTACTAAAGAAGTTGGAAGAGAAAACAAGCCCAAAAGCACGCTGAAATTTAGATTAAATTAAAATTAAAGATTAGGGCAAATGTTCAGCTGAAGATCAGAGAAAATCAGAGAGATAATACCAAATAAAAACTAATTAAATTTGGATTTTTATGAATCCATTTTGGTTAGCTGAAGATCAAGGAGGATATCATCAAATCCAGAGCTACAACGGAGAAACCAAAAGGATAATACATGCAAATAGAAAATCCAACGCAACCTCCCCCAAAATCTGGCCATCAGTCCATAGGATTGTCGCAGATCTGCTGCAATCCTTACGGATTAGTTGCAATAGTACAGAATCTAGGGGAGGATTTGCTCCCCTATCGGTACACTCCTCTCCCTTCTCTATTTCGCCTACAAATACTTCATTTTTGAAGGCAAAAAGGAGACGATTAGGCAGAGATAGATTCTTAGGATAGTTTTTATTCTAGTTTAGTGTAGTTTTTTATTTTTTATGTAACTTTCAGTTTTCATTTATGTAATTCAGATGAGATCAGAGTTTCATAGGAGAATGAGAGTGAAGTTTGTACTAAGAGTGACACCGGTGTAAGTTGTTCTTCTCTTCATTTATCGTTACTTCATTGAATCTAAGATTACGTTTTTATGTTCTTATTTCTTTTCTGCTTTCCTTCTTCTTCTTTTAGATTTTGATGATAATCCAAGTGAGTTGAATAGCATCGGTGTTACCTTGCCTTAGCGAGTGTCGTTGATAGCTCATGATGATGGATTCCTCCCTATGTTTGTATCATTTCATACTTCCTCGACAAGCCTTGATGATGTAATGTGAACTTGAACTGAGTTTTATCTTATGAGTTATGAACTGATCACCTCCAGATCAAGGTAAACATGCAATGAATCCAAGGTAAGTCATCAAAAAAAGGAGGTAAGAAAGTACTTTTAGGTTTTTCTTCTTTTCTTTTAATTCTTTAGTTTAAATCACCAACTCTCTTTTATTTACTCTTTTTAGTTCTTTGTATAAACTTTATTTCTCCTATCTACCGCTTTCTCCAATAACATGACTTTATTTCCCTTTTTTTAAGAACAAAGAAGAACTTTTAACACGCTTCCATTGCAAGTCCCTCCTTGTGGATCATGACACGTATAGCCACTTGATATCGCGGTAGTATGAGTACCTTGCACTACTATTCTTTATTTTCAAAATTCTGTATTTTCTCTGCAGGTTTTACCTCACTCAAATTTTGGCGCCGTTGCTGGGGAGGGACGGTAAGTAACTCTTTTTTGTTTACTTTATTTATTAACTTTCTTCCCTGTTTTGGTGTACAGGGTTTGCTTTCAGAAAACTAAGAGCTGCATGGACATATAAGAAGCTCTAGGATTCTGCTCTAGAAAGCAGAGCCTATAAGCTTTTTGTTCTGCGGCAAAAACGCAGCAAAAGCCGCATTGGTGCGGCAGACAGAGTGAACTACTCACTTCTATTTTTGCAGGGTGGGTCAATTGGAAAAATACATATTCTGCAGAGCTTAGATTTTTTGTTTAATACTCTGTACATACTAATTTTATTTCAATAGTAACTTGATATTTGTTAAATGCTACAAACGCTTTAGACTTTACATTTAGGTATTTGTCTAATTTCGTTTACATTTTATATTACTGTTGAAGAGTGTTGGAGAAAAGGTACGTATGCATAGCATGTAGCATAAGAACACATTTGAATTGTTTACATTGTTTAAGTGTTACTTCTTATACACATGTACATGTTGTACTAAATTGAATTCAGGGCTTTTCCTATAAACAAGATAAGGTGGGGAAGTCATTACCCTCCCTTAGCGCACAAATAATCTCCTCATTCACTAACCCAAGCCTAACTAAAACAGAGTAGACGTTGGTCTTAGGGATATCTCGGACTCAATAGGAGACTGATCTAAAGAGAAAGTTGATTAGAATTTGACTCTTACCAAATCAGTGTCAAAGGTCGGGGATTGAGAGGTGAAACCTCGAAGGCTGATGGTTTAGCTTAATTAGGCACGTCATTTTTAGTATAGATACCTCCCACCAATCTTGCCCTGATCTGGCCGATTAACTTGTAGTTAGATTCTGTAATAAACCCTCGTGGACAGTCTAACCAGTTAGGAGTCGTCTAGGTTTAAGGTCTACCGTAACTTAGGCTAGATTTTTTTTGTTCATTTGCTTGTTTTTGTCTTTGTTTTTGACATCTTGGTGATATGGATTACAATCACAATTATTCTTATGCATATAGTGATCCATACTTCACCCTAATTTTTTTGACTTGGATATTATCAACCCGGTATATCATAACTTTAACCAACCAATTATGCCTGATTGATCTTATCTGAATCAATATATGCCCCAGTCCTAATATTATGAACGAGACATGAACAATTACCACTACTCTTCACAGAGTCAATGAGGATACAACTCCCCGAGTCATATTATCAACCACTATTCCAACATTCATGTTCAAATTTTCCTAGTCATGATCAACCCATAGAAGAAAAATCTGAGGTGATTAAGAGTATAGAAGCCATGATCGAGTCCCAAGAAGTTACTATTTAAAAATACATATTCTGCAGAGCTTAGATTTTTTGTTTAATACTCTGTACATACTAATTTTATTTCAATAGTAACTTGATATTTGTTAAATGCTACAAACGCTTTAGACTTTACATTTAGGTATTTGTCTAATTTCGTTTACATTTTATATTACTGTTGAAGAGTGTTGGAGAAAAGGTACGTATGCATATCATGTAGCATAAGAACACATTTGAATTGTTTACATTGTTTAAGTGTTACTTTTTATACACATGTACATGTTGTACTAAATTGAATTCAGGGCTTTTCCTATAAACAAGATAAGGTGGGGAAGTCATTACCCTCCCTTAGCGCACAAATAATCTCCTCATTCACTAACCCAAGGCTAACTAAAACAGAGTAGACGTTGGTCCTAGGGATATCTCGGACTCAATAGGAGACTGATCTAAAGAGAAAGTTGATTAGAATTTGACTCTTACCAAATCAGTGTCAAAGGTCGGGGATTGAGAGGTGAAACCTCGAAGGCTGATGGTTTAGCTTAATTAGGCACGTCATTTTTAGTATAGATACCTCCCACCAATCTTGCCCTGATCTGGCCGATTAACTTGTAGTTAGATTCTGTAATAAACCCTCGTGGACAGTCTAACCAGTTAGGGTCGTCTAGGTCTAAGGTCTACCGTAACTTAGGCTAGATTTTTTTTGTTCATTTGCTTGTTTTTGTCTTTGTTTTTGACATCTTGGTGATATGGATTACAATCACAATTATTCTTATGCATATAGTGATCCATACTTCACCCTAATTTTTTTGACTTGGATATTATCAACCCGGTATATCATAACTTTAACCAACAGTTTATGCCTGATTGATCTTATCTGAATCAATATATGCCCCAGTCCTAATATTATGAATGAGACATGAACAATTATCACTACTCTTCACAGAGTCAATGAGGATACAACTCCTCGAGTCATATTATCAACCACTATTCCAACATTCATGTTCAAATTTTCCTAGTCATGATCAACCCATAAAAGAAAAATCTGAGGTGATTAAGAGTATAGAAGCCATGATCGAGTCCCAAGAATAAAAACTGAAAATGATGGACTCACAATTCTGACAAGACTTTCAAATCCAAGATTCTTGCTCCATTTTCCTAGTCCCACAACAAGAAGAACCTATGGACTTAGATAGGAATATGGAAAATAATCTGTCAATAGGATAGAAGCACAAATGAGTTGTTTGATCAACATAGCAAAAAATAGGAATGAGAAAACTCTACCTGACACATTTTTGACCATTCTCGATTGCCCTAGCCATCTTGATATGAACCAAAAATCATGGTTTCTTGGAGATTTTGACCAAGACTCAATTTCCTCACATTACCTTGAACTTTACTAATATCAACCCATTGACAAATTGGCAAGTTTTCATTTCAATGAAATTGAACATGAACATGAATGTGACCCAAATCCATAACTATGTGATTCAATTCCAATTTTTGAATGTATGTTGACTCCGATATCATTACCCAATTTGGACCCATTTTTCGAGTCAGCATTGATTCTCGTACCTATAGACTTTTAAATTGAACCACCAATTTTGGAAAATAACATTCCATTGATAGAAAGAGAATGTGAATTTTAATTTTTTTGATTTGGACTCAACTATTGAACCAATATCGACTCTTGAACCTACACTTGATTTTTCCGAGTTAGTAATGATCCCGAACCTATCACTCTTGAGCCCAAGTCAACCATTCCACCAAATCACATTCTTTTGTTAGACATAGGTATAAACTATAATGACTCAGTGATGATTTTTCAAGATTGGTCATATGAAAAGGATAATCTTCATGATAGAATCTTGCATGATCCTATTCTTATTAGAGATTTTAAATATGTAAATAGAAAAGAGGTCTATAAAGGTGGGTTTCATGAACCACCACATTATCTTGATTGGGCATCAACGTTGGCCCAATCCGACCTCTACCGGAACCACCACCTTAAGATAATATTTTCCTTCCCTTTCTTCTTTTTCATGCATTAATGAATTCATTCATACATTAAGGACAATGCATGAAATAGGTGTGGGGGAGGGTTCTAACATAACATAGGTTTTCTTTTTATTTAAAAAAATATAAAAATATATAACATTTTCTTTGCTTTTAAAAACTTTTTAAAAAGAGAAACAATATTTTAGCCTATTTTTGTAAGAAATTAAGTTAATTTTAAGGAATAGGAGACTTAATTAGGATTTCTTATACTTGGTCAAACTAAGATTATTTGTTTGATTTCTAGGGTTAGGAAGAAAATTTGAAAAAATAATTTAGTCTTGATTTTTATCTTGATGAAATATGCATACTTTATATACTTACACACTTAGGGTTCAAAAACAAAGATTCTTATGCCTTTAAAAAAATAAGAAAAAGAAAGAGAAAAAATATATTTGTATATTGTTGGCCCGAAGGTCCATCACTCTATAATGATAATTAACTCATGCAGCTATAGTACTAATGATCCTGTGCTTATTTAGTTTTAGATATTTGATCAAGATCTTAGTCGGTATTTAGCTTCAACCAAGGATTTAAAGTTAAGTTTTGGAGTTAACACTCGTAGATTCAAGAGCTCGCGTGTCAAAATCGCATCTAGAACTCGGATGGAGTCAAGCTCTTTGGATCGTGTTTGGATCGAGTCGGCTTGGAGAAGGAGTTCTACAAGAAGACTTCGGTTTATTTAGTTTTAGCTCGTGTTTAGATCTTGTGTAAGATAGACTAGTGTTGATATGCACAAGTTAACACACACACACACAGAAGTTCAATACGTTTGGTTTTTGGTTTAACCGGTTTTGGATTTCAAGTACACATATATATGGTTTTCATGAATAGATAGAATCAAAATAAGTTTACATAGTTTAATGTATATTAGATTTCATATTGAAAACCACCTAGAGGGGGGGGGTGAATAGGTGATTATGCTAATCTAGAAACTAGATGCGCTAAATGCGGAAGCTAAAACAAATTTTGCAACACACTTAATACAACCAACAAGTGTAGCCGAATTCCCCGTGAAGGGCTCTGGACTAACTCATCTTGATTTCCCTAGATAAGGGTCGAGGTGCTATATGAAGCTCTTGTGGTTAAGTATAAGTGAGGCACACACACAAGTAAGCCAAGCATATAAGGATGAAATAGCAATGTGAAATAATGCAAGGCAACACAAGTAATATGAATGATATGAAATGAATGATGCTTTGCACAAATAAAAGAGAGAGAGTTAAGAGACAATGGATCAAACGCAAACACAAAGATATGTTTCGAGGTTCGAGCCCCTAGCTCTACGTCCCCGCCTTCACCGAGAAGGATTTCTAATCCACTTTCTTGTCCACCGAGGACTCCCACCGAGGAACCTTCACCGAGAAGGATTTTTACAACAAGGGAGTACCAAACTCCTCTCTCAAACACCGCCTCACAACCGAGGGGTAGGCCCGTAGCCAAATAACAACCAATCCACCTCACACTTGAGGGATACAAACCAACTCCAACTCCATCTCACAAAGAGGGAGTAAACCACGATCTCAACCTCTACCAAAGAGGGAGCAAACCAATCACCCGATCAACCTCTACCAAAGAGGGATACAACAAAAGCAAGGGTGTTTACAACTAGGAGGCTACAACAACCTCAAACAATCTCTCTTTCTCTTTTTCCACAAAACAAGATCATAAAAGAATAGGATAGATGATAAGCTCAAGTGTGAAAAATAAAGTGTTTTGATCAAAGAAAATCTCTTGGGAAAAATACCAAATGAATATAGAATTTTAGATCAAGAAACAATTCCCAAAAACCTATTTTCTTTGAAATGAACAAAACACTTAAAAACAAACAAGATGAATCTTTTTGCTCTTTAAACTCTTTTGAAAACTTCTTTTTAAAACCAGAGAGTAGGGAAAAATTAGCTCAGAAAATCTTAGTTAAAACCATGAAGAAATGGGGTATTTATAGCCCAATCAGAAAACTAGCCGTTAGGCTGATCTATCAGCCTGACAGGCTTGCGGTCGACCGGCCGGCCGACCGCCAACGGTCATATTTATGACCGTTGGGCCATCCACGTCGACCGCCCGGCCGACACCCAGATACAGAGAGCAGAGCTCTCTGGTCCGGTCGTCCGTCCGGCCGACCGGCCCAATGTCTACCAGACGTGCACAAGGCTGTGCACGTCGGTCGATCGCAAACGGTCGACCGGCCCTTGGTGCGGTCGACCTTGCGGTCAGCCGACCTGGCCTGTCAAGCCACTATTCTGGGTCAGAAACACATGTTAAAAATATTTCTAAAAATTTTTTTAAGTCTTGTAAAAATCCCAAAAATAGTTTTAACATTTTGCATTGATATATAAACATGTGATAAAAATTTTAACTCAAATATCAAGCAATTTGAACTATTTTTGTGTCTTATCATTTTTTATCAAAAACTAAAACTTGTATTTTATCAAACTTGGATTTTTCAATAGGAAATCTGATTTTTCCTAAAACTCATAGAAATACAAAAACATGATATTTAAACACATTGAAGCATGTTGCATATGGACATAAGTCCAATATACATGAAACATATATATCATAGTTTTTGTCTTTAAATCCAAAAATATGTTTTGTTAAAAATACCAAAACATAAAACGTGTGTGTATTGTGCACTTGAGCATATCAACTATTCTTATCTTTACAAATGGATCTAAAATACACTAAACTAAACAAGGATACCTAAGTCTTCTTGACGATCTTCCATCTTCAAGTCGACTCGATCCAAACTCCGTGATCCACCGAGTGCAAAGGTATGATCTTGATGCTCGGGCACTTGAATCACCATGAAAAGCTTCTAAACTCCTTTTTGAAGCTAATCATCAACTAATATCTTGGTTAATGATCTGAAACTTAAACAACACAAGATTATTAGTAAACATAACTACATGAGTTAATCATCATCAAAACTAGAGTGGAAGGCCTCTGGGCCAACACATATATATACATCATGTTTCATATATTTGGAAAAACTTATTTTGATGATTCTATTTCATGTGTTTAGAGTTTTGTAATTAACAAAATTTATTTTCGATTTATTGTCAAAAACATTAATATAACTTTTATATGTGTATTGGATTCTATCCATACACTCTATTCTTCAAAAGAATTTAAATATCTTATTTTTGTATTTATACAAGTTTGAGAAAAATTGGATTTCCATTTCAAAGTTTATATTTTGGAAAATACCGATTTTGTGTTAAAGCTTAATTTCTATATCACAAAAATAGTTCAAATAGTCTTTTTTGTGTATTGATTTTTTGTCACACATATTTATTCTTTAAATATTTATAAAAACCTATTTTTGTGGAGTTTATGAGATTTTATGAGATTTTATCGGAGTTAAAAAGACGAGGTTTCAAATTTTTAATCCCAGCCTGAGCCTGTTGGCGGTCGACTGAACCAGAGCTCGGTCAACCAGTCAGTCGACCAATGTGCACAAGGCCTGCCTATAAGGCCGATCGACCGGGCGGTCGACCGACTGTAACTACCCAACTCTCGAGTAGCGCCAGTCGACTGGACAGTCGACCAACAGGCTGAGTGCCTTTAGGCTCGGTCGAGCGGGCAGTCGACCGGTAGGCGATTTTGCCTGGGGCGGTCGACCGGTGGCTCAACAGTAAAAAATATGACCGTTGGATGGTCGACTGGCTGGTCGACCGGAAGGTCAAAAATGACCTTTTCTTGACCCCAACGCTATAATTTTGAGAGCCTATAAATAGGGCTTCTCTCAAGTTGTTTTCACTAAGATTTCGGAGAGCTTTTCTTCCAATCTTTTTTAGTATTTCGCAGCAAGTTTAAAAGGAGTTTTTGAGCCTAAAATCTTTATCTTTTACTTGTTTTCAAAGTGTTGAAAAAAATCAAAGAAAAAAGAGTCTTTGGGAAATTGGTTTTGATCTTTCTTTACGAATCTATTTGGTGTTTTTCTCAAGTGTTTTTTTTTTGTTATTCTCTTTTCCAAACACTTTATTTTCTCACACTTGAGCTATCATCTTTAATCCTATCTATCGAATCTTATTTTTGTGAGAAAAATTGTTTGTGATCTATTGTGATCACTAGGTATTGTTTGTGATTATTGGATCACCAAGATTGTAATCTTTTATTTTCTTTGGCTTTGTGCCTATCCCTCTTGTGTAGAGGTGATTGTGTTTGAGAGAGAAGTAGTGTACTCCAAGTGTAGTGTTGTAATTCCTCAGTGGAGGTCCTGATTGAGTTTTTACCTGCACACAAAATATAGAATATTAGATTTAGAAGTAAAGATGTGCAAGGTGCTCAATTCTAATCTGCTGTAGCAATGGCTATGCGGGTCGTGATCCTCAGGGAGAGACTAGCGATGGAAGCTTGTTTAGTAAGTTATCTCTTTTTTTTATTTATTTTATTATTTACAATGATATTTACAATGAGAAGTGTGGTATTTACAATGAGAAGTGTGAAAAAAAATTGGAAAGATGTGGAGTTGGTGATCTAAACTAAAATTACAAAGAAAGAAAACTATAACTAAAACACATACCTACCTCTTCTGCCCTGTTTTACCTTTGCTCCGTTGCAACGACTTACCTTGTCTTTGAAGGCATTCAAGCATGGGATATAGGATCTGTTCATCATCATAGGCCATCAAGGGCACTTCTTTGGCTAAGCTGTCTCGAAGCGATCAGAGCTCATGGTTTGCAAGACATCAGAGAGAAACAATAAAACAAGAATATAGAAACAATAAAATAAAACAAGACTAGAAGAACAAAAACAAACCTTGAGTAGATTTTATTAACAATGGAAGAAAAGTTTAACTTACACCGATGTCACCTCACTACAAGCATGAACTCCTTCCTCCATGAAAGCATCCTCTACTCTCAGTTACATAAAAATTACAAAAAGAAAAATAAAAACCTAAACTACAACTAGCCTAAAAACCCTAGATTTAGCTCTGTAGTTCGCTGGACGCCCTTGAGCTTCTGAGATCTGCCCTTCCTCTGTTGCTATGCAGGGCTATTTATATGAGAAAACCAGAGGATAAGAAGCGTATGAAGATAAGAGGAGCAAAATATCTCTGAATTTGAATTCTTCCTTTATCTTCAAACTTGTTTTGACTTATCCATAGAAGTTCAAATCTGTCCTGCAACTTGTTATCATGTTGATCACCAAATATGGCTTATCTACTGACTGAATTGGAACATTTGATCAACATAAGAGTTGTAGGTCTTCCAATCTTCTTTCTGAAGCATCTTGAATCATCAGATTTGCATATCTGTAGCAAAAGTTATGATCTGAATACTAAAATGTGTACAGTCTGAATCCGAATTTTTTGAATTTTTATCTTTGCACTCTTCTCCTTTTATCTTTAGCCTTTTTCTGCAAGCAATTAGAGTTGAGTAGAAGTCCATCCCTTTCCTCTTTTTTTAGCAATTAGGAGTTCTTTCTTATCCTTCCTTTTCTCCCTTAGATTTTAAATAAAGAATTTAAAAATCTAAGTTTAGATTAGGTTAGATAATAAGAAACTTCTAAATTACTATAATTTTTGCACATGGGCTTGCACATGGGCTTTTTGGGCTTCTGGGCTTCATTCAGGCTTTTATTTCTTTATTTTTTAATTACCCAAGGCCTGCACATATTAAATAATAAAACTTTAGTAATAGTGCATAATTAAAAGAATAAATGGGAAACATGGTAGTAAATGTAGTGATAAATATGCAATTTTTACTACCTATCACACCCCCACACTTATCTTTTTGCTCGTCCTCAAGTAAAAATCAAAAAGAATAAGAAAAGAAAAACTAATCTATCCTAACTCACTTTCGTAGGCATCACAGTTGCACTTAGCATGTGCAACAAGCCGTTAAACCTCTAGGTTACCCTAGAGGACGAGTGTTGTCTCGTGAGGGTTTTCAGCAGATTACACCCACAAAATCCATAAAAAGAAAAATATTTGAAATACGTTTGAAGAGTCTAAGTAATCTATAAGTTTTTAGGATCCTCATTTTTATTCATTCTTAAACTTAGTCTTTATATAGTAAATTGTTTTCCTTTTTAGGTAAGGGTCAAAATTGAATTTTCATATAGTCTTTTTCGTTACCACATCCTTGTGAATCTTTACTAGGAATTCCTTAACTTGGACTCTCATGCCTCTTTATTATTATTTTTATATTTTTTTCCTTCTTTTTTTTTAATATGTATAACTCATCTAATTTTCTTTCGTGTAAGCATAAAGGCTTCTTGAGGCCCTCATACCTAACTAATTGACTATTAGATGTGTTAGTACATATATAAGTAATTTTTCTTAGTTTCCTTAGGCTTTCTAATCCACCCATGTAGCGAACTTAAAGTCGGTGGCTCCCAAACCAGTCGGCTTTAGGGCACCAGGTGAGAAGACACCCCACGGACTTAAGGATTCGAAAACTAAGGCCTTTATTTATAAAATCACCTTTAGGCGTGAATACTTATGCTTCTTGAGGCACATGTATCCAGCTTAATCAGCGCATTTCCTCTTTTATTTTATTTTTTTTGTTATAGGGCACAAGAGTCTTTGTCTTAGAATCCTAGATATGTAAATGTATTAGGTATGCACATTTCATTAAGGTAAAAATTAAGACTAATTACTTATTCAATTTCTCCTCCTATACCTAAAAATTCAACAATTTATTTATTTGACCAAGTTTTTAGAAATCCTAATCATGATTTTCTTAATTCTTAAGACTAACTTAGATTTCTTTCAAAAGATAAGTCAAAATATTGTCCTTTTTTTTCTTTTTCTTTTTTTTTTTTAGCAAATTGTTAGTTTCTACCTATGTTAGTATGTTAGTAAAACCTCCCCCCACACTTATCTCATGCATTGTCCTCAATGTATGAATGTATGCATGTATGCATGAAAAAGAAGAAAGGGAAGGCAAATATTATCTCAAGGTGGTGGTTCCGGTGGTGGTCTAATTGGGCCAAGCGTTGCTACCCAATCAAGATAATGTGGTATTCAGAGGAACCCACCAGAAATTTCTCTTGTATAACCCACTAAAATGTATATATGATCATTTTTTAACAATTCCACCCCATCAAATTTCCAAATTTCATAATTATTTTCAGAGTCAATTGTGTCAACCGCCTTGTCCCAAAATGGAGTGTGAAAAGATGGAATGATTGACTTGGACGTCAGAAGTATGGGAAATACCGACTCAGGAAAGAAACTTAAATCAAGTAAGGGTTCAGGAGTCGAGCTCGGTTCAAGAAGTGTGTCCAAGTCAAGAAGTTAAAACTCAAGTCCACAATCATTTTCCCACAATGGAATGTGACTCAATATTGGTGATTCAAGTTCATGAATGATAGGTGTGGGAATCAAAACTGACTCTAAAAGATTACCTAAGTTGGGTAACAAAACAGGAGTCAATAATGATTCGGGAATTTGAACTTGATCACAGATTTGAGAATCTAGGTCACATATCTCATTGAGTTCAATATTATAAAAATGAGAACTTGCCAATTTATCCATGGGACTTTCAAAATTATAAAATTGGTCAAGTTTAATATGATCATCAAAAATGGGTGATTCAATTTCATGATGAATTGGCACAGGATCCAATGTTGACTCGGGAAAAGTAAAATCAGGTGAAGACACCGGAGTCATTATTGAACCAGGAAGTAGAATTGAATCACCAAGTGGGAGATCATGATCATATTCATGCTCAAGTTCTATTTCAGGAACGGAATAACTTACCAAACTATCAAAAATTGGAGTTTCAGCAAGTTCAAATGATAGTCCTGAATTAGAATCTTGTTGTCCAAAACAACGTGGATCGTCGGCTCTAACAGAATGATTAACGATATCAGAATTGGCCGAACGGTGAGAACGTAAAGATTGAACCATCATATCTATTTCATGATCACGAGCTAATCTAGCCTGAGTCATGGCTTCAAGCATCTTTTCATAGTCAATTGGTGCATCATTTTGTGATTGGACTTGAAAAGAGGAAGTGGTGTTGGGACAATCGTGATGAAGTTGTGAGTCAGTCAGATTCTTTGATTGTTGCTTGGACTCACGCATCATCATGTCTAAGATTGATGGTAATTGTTGCTTGGACTCATGCATACTCATCATTTCCAAGATAGATGGTTTTCTATTCTGAATGGGTGGATCTGAGTATGAATCTTGGGAATATTGTGGACAAGGTGGATATGGAGGACAAGTTGGTTGAAAATTGGACTCGGGGGAAGCGAAACCCCATGAACTCTGTGAAGAGTCGAAAGTGGTATGGAAATTATGGTCATAAGATGGGGGGCATGGGTTATATTCATTCGGATAAGACCATTCCGGCATACTAGGTTGGTCAAAGTTATGATATGTCGGGTTGGTAATATCCGAAAAAGAGTTTGGTGTGTAATATGGATTAAAATTGAAAAATTGTTGTTATATGCCATATCACACAAACACAAACAAAAACAAAAAAAATAAAGAAAACAAACAAATAAGCAAAAAAAAAATTCTAACCTAAGTTAGGGTAGACCTATGACCTAGACGACTCCTAACTGGTTAGACTGTCCACGGGAGGTAGGGTGTAGACTTTGACTACAAGTTAATCAGCAAGGTCAGGGCAAGATTTGTGGGAGGTTTTCTGTCAAAGACGTTCCTTAATTAAATAACCACCAATCTTCGGGCTTTCGGCCCTCAATCCCCTTCCTAGACACTGATTTGGCAGGAGTCAAATTCCAACACCGTTCCCCCTTAGGATAATCTCCTAATTGAGTCCGAGATGTCCCTAGGGCCAACGTCTACTAATTTTTAGTTAGGCTTGGGTTAGTGAGTGAGGAGATTGTTTGTGGGCCAAGGAAGGGTGATGAAATCCCCACCCTATCTTATTTATAGGACAAGCCCTTAAATCAATTTAGTGCGCGTGTAAAGCAGTAGACAAATATTCACTCAAAGCAGAAAAATCAGCCAAGGGTGCTTCCTAGTCTATATGCAATGCGAACGTACCTTGTCTCCAGCACTCTTCAACAAAAATTAAAAAAAATTAGATAGACACGTGCCTAAAATGCAAGAGTCTAATTTTTTTTATTTATCAACAAATAAGTTACTGTTAATTAGTTAGCAGTATGCAGGGTGATCACAGAAAATATTTAACAGAGCAGACAAATCAAATTTGCAAATTGCAGCAACCTGCAGAAAACTGAATCAGTAGTGAACTACCCAGGCCGCGGAAACGCGGCTATTGCCGCGGAAACGCGGCATTGTAGTAGGCCCTGTTGCTCTGCCTTCGAGGGCAGAGGCACAGAGTTGCTATATGTCCTTTGCTGCTATTATTATTCCCGTTCTCCAAACCTGCAAACAGAAAGAATAAAAGAATTAGTTTTTTTTTATTTTTTTAGAGAATAACTTACCGTCCCTCCCCGGCAACGGCGCCAAAATTTTGATTGAGTTTTTACCTGCACACAAAATATAGAATATTAGATTTAGAAGTAAAGATGTGCAAGGTGCTCAATTCTAATCCGCTGTAGCAATGGCTATGCGGGTCGTGATCCTCAGGGAGAGACTAGCGATGGAAGCTTGTTTAGTAAGTTATCTCTTTTTTTATTTATTTTGTTATTTACAATGATATTTATAATGAGAAGTGTGGTATTTACAATGAGAAGTGTGAAAAAAAATTGGAAGGATGTGGAGTTGGTGATCTAAACTAAAATTACAAAGAAAGAAAACTATAACTAAAACACATACCTACCTCTTCTGCCCTGTTTTACCTTTGCTCCGTTGCAACGACTTATCTTGTCTTTGAAGGCATTCAAGCATGGGATATAGGATCTGTTCATCACCATAGGCCATCAAGGGCACTTCTTTGGCTAAGCAGTCTCGAAGCGATCAGAGCTCATGGTTTGCAAGACATCAGAGAGAAACAATAAAACAAGAATATAGAAACAATAAAATAAAACAAGACTAGAAGAACAAAAACAAACCTTGAGTAGATTTTATTAACAATGGAAGAAAAGTTTGACTTACACCGATATCACCTCAGTACAAGCATGAACTCCTTCTTTCATGAAAGCATCCTCTACTCTCAGTTACATAAAATTACAAAAAAGAAAAATAAAAACCTAAACTACAACTTGCCTAAAAACCCTAGATTTAGCTCTGTAGTTCGTTGGACGCCCTTGAGCTTCTGAGATCTGCCCTTCCTCTGTTGCTATGCAGGGGTATTTATAGGAGAAAACCAGAGGATAAGAAGCGTATGAAGATAAGAGGAGCAAAATATCTCTAAATTTAAACTTTTCCTTTATCTCCAAACTTGTTTTGACTTATCCATAGAAGTTCAAATCTGTCCTGCAACTTGTTATCATGTTGATCGCCGAATATGGCTTATCTGCTGACTGAATTGGAACGTTTGATCAACATAAGAGTTGTAGGTCTTCAAATCTTCTTTCTGGAGCATCTTGAATAATCAGATTTTCATATTTGTAGCAAAAGTTATGATCTGAATACTAAAACGTGTACAGTCTGAATCCGAATTTTTTGAATTTTTATCTTTGCACTCTTCTCCTTTTATCTTTAGCCTTTTTCTGCAAGCAATTACGGTTGAGTAGAAGTCCATCCCTTTCCTCTTCTTTTAGCAATTAGGAGTTCTTTCTTATCCTTCCTTTTCCTCCCTTAGATTTTAAATAAAGAATTTAAAATCTAAGTTTAGATTAGGTTAGATAATAAGAAACTTCTAAATTACTACAATTTTTGCACATGGGCTTGCACATGGGCTTTTTGGGCTTCGGGCTTCATTCAGGATTTTATTTCTTTATTTTTTAATTACCCAAGGCCTGCACACATTAAATAATAAAACTTTAATAATAGTGCATAATTAAAAGAATAAATGGGAAACATGATAGTAAATGTAGTGATAAAAATGCAATTTTTACTACCTATCAGGTCCCTTTGTGGAAGGTCCTATGTGAATATAGTGGAAATCCTTCTGTGTGAAGGCAGGGATGTAGAGCAGTGGCTCGAACCTCAAAACATATCTTGTTGTTTGCGTTTGATCCGCTATCTCACAACTCTATCTCTCTTATATTTTGCATTACTTTATATTATACATATTCATATGCTAGATATAGTTTGTGTGTGCCCACACTTGTGATGAACCAAGAGAGCTTCATATAGCACCTCAACTTTTAATCTAGAGGAATCTTGAGGAGATAGTCCAGAGCCCTTCACCAAAAATTTGGCTATACTCTTTGGTTACACATAGTGTGTTGCAATTGAGTTTTAAATTCTGCATCATTTGTGCTAGATTAGCTAGTACACATATTCACCTCCCTCTAGGTGTATTTCAATTAGTATGAGAGCCTACACTCTTGAAATTCGGTTTAACCACCTAGGAGTAAGATCTTGGATTGCTAATCTAGATTTGCAATTGCGTACATTTGGTTTATACACTATTGAATTTTCTTGCCCCTCCCATTTATGATGTTACTAACATTGATTTGTGAAAATTTAAGATGAGTGCATATCTTAAATCCCTAGGATTGCATGTTTACCTTACCACTACCAAGAAATTTTATCTTGGTAATGACAAGCATATAGAGGCTAATGCACAAGTCTTAGTGGCACTTAGGCACACACTTAGCAAAGATTATTTATGTATGATTTCTCATTGTGATTTCACTTTTGCAGTGTTGAACACATTGACCTCTCCTGAGTTACAAACGACAAACAATGTGGAGAAAGAATCTAGCGGAGAAGAGTCCAACCAAGCTTGCTTCATGGTCTATGGGAATGACTCCCTTGAGGTAATTTTGGACACTTAACTAGATGATAGTGCTAGTTCTTCTTATAATGATAACATGGATGCACACGCATTAAATGAAGAACTATCTATGTTTTGTGAAAACTTGCTTTCAAAGTATAAAGCTTCAAAAATCAAAAGTTTTAAATTAAAAGAAGAAAATGAAAATTTATTTTCAAAGCTAAACATGATTTTACAAGAGAGGGTTGAGATTTCAAATGAAAGAGGCTCCTTGAAAACTCAACTTGACCTTGCTTTAAAAAAGAACGAAATTTTAAAGAATAAAAATGATTGTGATCATGTTTTGAAGAATAATGAGGTTTTGTCTTCAAAACTCGATTTTGTTTTAAAGAAGAACAATTCTTTGAAAAATAAAATTGCTTTGATTTCAAAAGAATTGAAATTTGTTTCAAATGAAAATATTTCTTTGAAAAATAATTTGGCTTCTCATTCTTGTCATAATTCCATTGTTATACCCTCTATTGATAAGAATGCATGCTCTACTTCTTCTTCAATAATTGAAAATGATATTTGCATGTTGAAAAAATCGTGGTGATTGTTTGGGCTCCACTTTGAGCCAATGTGCTATGAATCACAAGTAATTGGAATTCATGTTTCGAAAGAAACAAGTTTCACATATTCATGCACACCAATCACGGCATACACATGCTTCTCACGTTCACACAGATAACACCTTGATGCTAGTATGTACACTTGTACACATTGTGGACGTAAGGGCCACCTTGCAAAGTTTTGTTATGATAGAATTCAAAATTCAAAATTTTCAAACAAGTTTGTTTAGGTTAGGAAAGGTGCTAACCCCCATGGACCCAAAAGGTATGGGTACCAAAATTCACTTCTATTGTATTTGATGTAGGTGTGGGCTCTCACTTAACGTGAGGGTTTTGGTGCCTTGATGGTGGATGCGTTTAAGCTTGATAGACACTACATTAGATGCATCACCTTCAAGGATGTTTGGTGGGAGGACCACCATGGTTTGGAGACCTAGAGACTAGCCCTATTAGTTTTGATAACTATCTCTAACTCCTTATTTTATTTACATGCTTTTACATGAATGTTTTTAGCATATATTGGTTTTCATATTTTTCATGTTTATTATGTTAAATGCAATGTTAATTAGACTTGAGATATACAGAAATAGTACTTGAGATGCATCCATATTTATATGGACTATTATTTTTGTGTTTTCACTATAGTTTAGCTATTGTGTATATCCTACCTCTAAGGCCCGTGCATTTACCCTAATGATCATGTTTGTTTATGATTTTGCACTTCATGTTTTTGATTACTTGTTTAGATTAGTTTTCGTTAAAACTTGTGCTTATACTTGTACAACTGGTGAGCCACATTTGATTATTATGTGTTTGTGCTTTATTGCTCAATTGTACCCATTCGATGAACTTGTATAACCTTATTTGATGATTCTTTTATCTTAACATGTATTCTCTATTTTTGTACATATTTTCATAAAAATGTGCTTAGCTCATGTATATGTCAATTTTGTCCAAAACTTTTGATATACATGTCTATCCTAGAGTCACTTACTTTTCATGCAATATTCTATTGTGGACTCATTTATATTTGTGATATGTATGTATACTCTAGTTTAGACAAAACATACATATGCCTTGAAGTTTGTTTTATTTTTATGTAAATTGAATTTTATAATGTTCATGTTTATAAAGGAATTTCATATGAGCTTCATTTCCTATCTGCATGATTATGCTTATTACATGATTTTTGCACTCTACATCATCTTGTTTACTCATGATATTAGATTGATGATAATCTCTTGTGCTTTATAGAGTTTGAGTGTCAATTATTATGTGATTTTCATGTTCTCATAGATATATTCATGTTTTATTTTTTTTTGAAGGATTTCGTACTAGTTTTCAAATTATCTTTAAACTAGTCTTTATTCTTCAATTGGTAGAGTTTTCAAACTATGCTAAAATATTTTCAAATCATAATTTTTGAAAACCCCTACTATCTAAGGGTGGTTGGATGGGCGACCATGTCTTGTATGTCCTTATTGAATATCTTTTAAATTTGTTCATGAATAGGGTGGTAGGTATGAGTTATACACATGATCTTCATGAAATTTTATTTTTATATACTCATATGTGTTTCTTATATATATATGTTTCAAATTTCAATTGGTATTTTCATTTTTATACATACATATATATAATTTGATTGTGCTTGTTTTACAATATCTTTACATTTTTAAAGCACAAATTATGTTTATGTTAAGCTTGATTTTATTCTAAATGTTAATTGGTATCTTTACAAGCTTATACATTGATTTCAATTGGTATTTATTTGGTATCAAAATGTGCTTCATGTTTCACCTTCAATTGGTATCAAAATCTACTATTGGTATCTTAAATATTTTTTCTCTACAAGTGGTACTAATATTTGTTTTATTAACTACAATTTGATGTCATTGGTATCATAATTTATTTTGTTGACTTCAAGAAATTTTAAAATTTTGTTTTAAAAAGTGGTTTCAAAGTTCGTTGATATGTTTTGCCTATATGCAAGGGGAGATTAACATCTTCACTATATATAGATTCATGTTGAAGTGTATTGCACATATAGTAGAGCTTGACCTCTCTTCCTTACGTGGTACACGTGTGTGGGGGGAGCTTAACATCTCTATTTATACATTATATATTATACTTTATGTGGGTTAGGGTCTAGTCATCCCTTCTTTATGTAATGCATGTATGCAAGGGGAGCTAACTTTTTGTCTATCCTCTTCATGAATGTATATCGCATATATATCTTTATTGTTTGGTTGTCTTCACCCCTTTATTGATGAATTGACAAAAAGGGGGAGAAGACCTTAGAGAGTTTATATGCTTGTTTATATCTTTGTTTATGCATATATGGTTGTGTTTAGTTTATGCATGCCATTGAATATCTATTTGTTTATTGTTATGCATGAGTTAAGGGGGAGCTTCTATGAAGCTTATCTTTAATCCATGCATATATAACTCTATGAGTTTTGTCATCATCGAAAAAGGGGGAGATTATTGGCCCAAAGGTCCATCACTCTTGTTTTGATGATGATTAACTCATATAGTTATAGTACTAATGATCCTGTACTTATTTAGTTTTAGATATTTGATCAAGATCTTAGTTAGTGTTTAGCTTTAACAAAGGATTCAAAGTCAAGTTTTGGAGCTAACACATATAGTTTAAAGAGCTCGCGCGTCAAGATCGCATCTAGCACTCAGATGGAGTCAAACTTTTTGGATCGTGTTTGGATCGAGTCAGCTTGGGGAAGGAGTTCTACAAGAAGACTTCAGTTTATTTAGCTTTAGATTGTGTTTAGATCTTGTGTAAGATAGTCTATTGTTCATATGCTCAAGTTCACACACACAAGTTCAATAGTTTGATTTTCAGTCTAACTGGTTTAGGATTTCAAGTACACATATATATAGTTTTCATGACTAGATAGAATCAAAACAAGTTTACATGGTTTAGTGTATATTGAATTTCACCTATATACATCTATCCCTCATATATTTGGAAAAACTTATTTTGATGATTCTATTTTATGTGTTTAGAGTTTTGTAATTAATAAAACTTATTTTGGATTTACTGTCCAAAATATAGATATATCTTTTATATGTCTTTTAGATTTTATCCATACACTCTATGCTTCAAAAGAGTTTAAATATCTTGTTTTTGTATTTATACAAGTTTGAGAAAAATCGAATTTCCATTTCAAAGTTTGTATTTTGAAAAATACTAATTTTGTGTTAAAGCTTAATTTCTATATCACAAAAATAGTTCAAATAGTTTGTAATATATGCTGATTTTTGGTCACACATATTTATTCTTCAAATATTTATAAGAATCTATTTTTGTGAAATTTATGAGATTTTATGGGATTTTATAGGAGTTAAAAAGACCAAGTTTCAAATCTTTAATCCCAGCATGATCATTGGATCACCAAGATTAAAATCTTTTCTTTGCTTTGGCTTTGTGCCTATCCCTCTTGTGTAGAGGTGATTGTGTTTGAGAGAGTAGTATACTCCAAGTATAGTTTTGTAATTCCTCAGTGCAGGTCCCTTTGTGGAAGGTCCTGTGTGAACATAGTAAAAATCCTTCTGTGTGAATGCGGGGACGTAGAACAATGGCTTGAACCTCGAAACATATCTTGTTATTTGCGTTTGATCCACTATCTCTCAACTCTATCTCTCTTATATCTTGCATTACTTTATATTGTACATATTTATATCTAGATATAGTTTGTGTGTGCCCACACTTGTGTTGAACCAAGAGAGCTTCATATAGCAGCTCAACTCTTAATTTAGAGGAATCTTAAGGAGATAGTCCAGAGCCTTTCACCAGGAATTAGGCTACACTCTTTGGTTACACATAGTATGTTGCAATTGAGTTTTCAATTCCACATCATTTGTCCTAGACTAGCTAGTATACCTATTCACCCCCCGTCTAGGTGTATTTCATATATATCAAAAATTCTCTGATTAAGCTGGGTATTTGTGCCTCATAAAGCATAAATATTCTCGCCTAAAAGTGATGCATATAATAAATAAATCCTTAGTTTTGTGTCCTTGTTTGCTCGAGTCCTTAAGTCCTTGGGGTGTTTTCTCACCCAGTGTCCTAAGACCGTCCGGTTTGAGAGTCACCAACTGAAGACTTGTTACATGGACATATTAGAAAGGCTAATAGAACTAAAGAATGATACGACCAAAAATATTTAAAATAAGGCATAAGAGTTAGAGTTAAAGAACCTGTTGTGTGTGCTTTATATATATATTTTACATCACTTTTTATTCCTATTATTTGCCATATTTAATGCTGCATGGGTATTTTGTTAGTGTTATTTTGCAGATTTTTGGTCAAGAGCAAATTAGAAGAAAAAGAGTGAAAATTGGCAAATTGGCGATATCAAATGAACAAAAGAAATGCAGAACTAGAGATCTAAAGAAGAGATGGAACATCTCAAAAGAGCCTTCATGTAAAATCAGAAATTTCACAAAAATCTGGGACTGAAATGGACTAAGAGTTCGGCCACCCAGCCGTAGATTTTTTCCAAACAGCCGTGGACCAGTAAACGAGAATGCCAACTCAGAGGTCAACACTACTCAAAAAACAGAGCGCAAATACAGCAAGAAGTTCGGCCAGTAGCCGAATTCTCAGCCAGCTATCCGAACTATGGCAGTGCTTATGGATAGAATTTTTCCAGAAATTCGTGTAAATTAAGAAACCTAGGTTTTTTGTATTCAACTATGTTGGACACGGAAAAAGAGAAGGATGGTGTAAAATTTCCTTGAATCAGATGAAAAATTACAACAGACTAATCTTCCGGTTACAAGGGAGGGAGGATGTTGAAGCTTGAATCCCCCTTTGTTTAGTGCTGGGTTCTTCGTGTGGCGGTGGAGAGTGAATCTTGTTCTCCGTTGACCAGATGACCGTCTGGACCGTCAAGGGATCTTCTCCTTGGCAGGTAGAAGGAGTAACTCAGCCCCGTCTACCAAAACTCTAAAAGAGAAGGTAGGCGAAGAGCAACTTGTACGCAGCAAGTTAGCTTGAAGAGTCGAGCTCTCTCTCTGTATATGTCGCGCCTGTTGATATCTCTCTGTTGTCCTCTTCTGCTCTCTTCTTTTTTTTTTTTGATTGCCAAGGGTCCGACCCCTTCTTCATAGCGACGGGGCTATTTATAGAGGTCTTAAGGGGTGAACGTGCCCCCCTAAAAGCGCTCCACAATGAGGGCCAACTTCCCCGCTACATGGGCGGTAACTAACCCACGTGCTTGCTAAAGACATGCCACGATGGGGGCTGATCTCCCCTATGTGTGGGCAGTGATTGGTCCCTTAACCAAGGCGGTTATAACTGAGACGCGGGTGTCAGGCCAACGCGCCTTGATGCTGAGACGCGGGTGTCAGGCCGACGCGCCTTGATGCTGAGACGCGGGTGTCAGGCCAACGCGCCTTGATGCTGAGACGCGGGTGTCGAGCCAACGCGCCTTGATGCTGAGACGCGGGTGTCGAGCCAACGTGCCTTGATGCTGAGACGCGGGTGATAGTCCCTCGCGTCTAGAACTTGAAACTTTGCTTTTCAATGGCTTGTCCTCCAGTAACTTTTGGACAGCCTACAGAACCCCCTCCAAAGTTTTCGATATTCCGCAGTTAACTGGGACGGATTTCGAAATACTTTAGATTTTAGCCATATTTGCTTTCATGACTGGACTGTTAGTGCTCCGGGTTTGATCTATTCTGGAGTTGGTCTTCGTGAGTGTACTGTTGAACTCTTTGAAGCCACCGGAGTTGATCATGTTGAGTGTCTAGATACACAGTCTAAACCTCCCCGTTTGCTTTTAAGTCTGTCACGGGTACGCTTTAAGCCAGGAGTGATTGGTCTTCTGCTTGTGCCAGTGTACTGTTGAACTGATTCGCAGAAGCAGGGACTGAACGTGGGTTCCTTTTTGAAAAGCAAAGATGAGACTGCTTTAAAGACGCGACTTCTTAGCGAGACGCGACCTTTTGGCAATGGAAACGCGACTGATCTTCATAAGGCAGACGCGATGTTCAGCTGAAGACGCGAACCTCAGAGAGACGCATCTTTTGAATATAGACGCGATTGTCTGGGCGCATTTATGGCGATGCTGACGGGGCATATCCATCGAAGAGACATGGCCGTCGGGTGCGAGTCCGTGCCACGTCATGATTGCGCTGCCAGTTGGCCTGGGGAACCGACGGGATTTCACCTTTTGGCGCGCGGATTTCCTGGCTCATTAAATGATCCGTGCCACGTGTCGAGCGACGATTCGCCAGCGGAGTCGTGGCGCATGATCTTCTCTGTGCATTAAAGTGATTTTGTTCCACGCGTCGAACAGAGATTCGCCGCAGAATTCATCGGGCCATACGCTGCGTATCTTCGCGAATCCTTGTGCCTATAAAAGGCCACAGTTGGGAAGATTCCTCTTCTTCTCCGAACGCACTCGCTGATAAAATAAGAAAGAGAATTTCCCCTTCTGCTCATCTGTTTAACCTCGGATTGAATTAGCAATGGCGCCCAAGACCAAGCCGACTGCTTCTTCTTCAAAGGCGACCGTCGCCGGGGCCCGGAGGGGCAGCTCCTCCTCCGCGCAGGATGTTGTTCTCCAAGGTCTCCAAGGTAAAATGCCTTTTAGGCGTGAATTTCGCCATTAGAGGAAGTTCAAAGAACCCTTAAGAACCCTTAACACACAAATTTAAATCGTGTTTGATTCCCAGACGCAGTCTTTGGGTTGATAACCGAGGCGCGGGTTTGATGACCCGGTGCCATTAGGTCCTGCCTTTTGGACCCTTCACTTAGAATATTTCTAATTGTGAAGGGTTTAAAACGCGGACTTTGATCCTTGCGTTCTGCAACATCAGGTGCTGGTTCTTACGGTCTGGCGCCTGAGTCCAAGTACTTGAATCTCATAAGTCTTGGTTTGCAAAATGCGGATCTTGCAGGTCTGGACGCGGATTTGATAATTCCTGCGTCCAGTATCTCCTCTGCGTTTGGACGTGGATGTGCAGGTCTGGACGCGGATTTGATAATTCCTGCGTCCAGTGACTCTTCTGCGTTTGGACGTGGATGCGCAGGTCTGGACGCGGATTTGATAATTCGTGCGTCCAGTGTCTCTTCTGCGTCTGGGTTATGAACACTTAGCATTTTTTTCCTTGCTTTTGATAAAGTATCTAACTAAGTGTCCTTTTCTTTTTGCAGCGCCACACCTTACTACTTCACTCGCCAAGACGCGCCACTTTGGACATGTAGGTGGTGCTGATCGGGACTTGACCTTTGTGCTACAAAGGACTGTCCCTGTGACTGCTGACCAGTCGCAGGCTCGTGAGGAGAGGCTCTCGAATGTTGACATGAGGACTCTTCGGGTGCTTATGACCGATGCAGCATTCACAACGGATGCTGGCATCAAGCTGGAGAAGCCTGCCTTCTTCTTCGGAGATCGTATCCACGATGGCGGCTATCGCGTGTATGACGGAACTTACAAATGGCTCCGTCAAATAAGGGGTGGAAGATTCTTTCTTCCGGGCATGGAGAGGATGTTCCCGCTGTCCTATTTCCAGCACATGTCCGTCCCTCGGAAGATGGAATGGGACCTTTCTCGATATGTCCCTGAGATTACTCTCGGTGATTTGGGCTCCCATAAAGTACACCGTCATGATAGCCATGACAGGTCGGTTATCGGCCTTTTCCCTGGGTCGCGCAAGTCTGAGGTTCCGGCTGGAGAGATATCACAACTTGGCACTACCTTCCTCAACGCATTCATGGAAGCGGAGGGTGATTATCCGGTTGGGTTCCGTGCGCCCGGGTGGGTCCATTCCACGGAGAACTATTGGTGGGGCAGGATGATCGGCTTTGTCCTTACCGAGCTCGGGGATCTGCTAAAGCGTGTGGGACTGTACTCGGCAGTCAGGGCCGTGCAGTAGGGGATCCCTCAAAGCTCTCAGAACTTCTTCGGGGTTCTAGAGCGTTATAATTCTTTGACGGGGACGTTCTTTACTCCGGTCGGGGAGATGGGCCTCGCTCTGCACGAGCTGCATGAAGTCTCAGGATTGGCAACAGGGGACATTCCCTATGAGGAATATGTCCCGACCACTATGGAGCTTCACCTTTTGAAGGAGGAGTATCCCCTAATATATGAGACCTACTGGGAAGTGCTATGTCACTTCCACATTTGCGGCCAGATAACCAAATGGCGGTCGCAGGGAGTCAAGCAACTGTCTTGGGCCAGTTACTTGTTCAACAACGTCGACACCAAAGACCATCTGATAACCCGATTGGCTCCCAGCTCCGATAGGGAGATTGAAGACAGGATCGACCAGGCTTCTGACAGTTTCTACACCACGGAGTCGAACGAGGACGGTTTCGACCCTGACTTGGTTTTTGAAAGCTTTCACCATCAAGCCCGGACCCCTATCTTCGATCGGGCGCTGTTGGCGGGCTTTCTGATGTTGTGGCTGAAGTGTTGTGTGGTGCCCACGCTGCGACATGAAGTTATTGTTGCTGACGTGGTGTACCCGGCGGTGCTCCTGGCTCATGGCAACCCATAGCCCTTCTCCCGGCCGTGGCGGCTGGTATTCAGAGCGGGCTGCGGGCGCTAGCTAAGAATTTCTGCGAGCCACCGAAAACTGCAGACTCCGAGGGAAAGCTGTATGTTGACTCAGAGGGGAATCTGACGGTGAAGAGTCCCAACCCTCGGGTCGAGCTGCCTTACACGTACCTCATGGCTTGGTACGTGATGCATTGCCCTTCCTTGATGACGGCGGTGCATTGGAGGGAGAGTTCTGTCCCTTTTGTACAGCGGTTGGAGGGTTCGAACTGGCGTGATCCTTATATATATTACGTCCGGAAGTGCCTTTCAGACCCTGCGAACTACCAGCTCAATCGTTGCCTCCCCCAGATCCCTGGTGCATCTTTCGGGGATCTACTTATTGATTCCGCGGGCCCAGATGATTTCACGAGGTTATCCACGGGAGCCTTTTGGTGGTTGCTCAATATTCGGCCCGGATATGTGCTTTTCCGGCAAGGGACGTCATGCACCATTGAGCCGTACATGCCGAATCGCTTCGCTCGACAGTTCGGCTATGATCAGCTCTATGTCGGGAACCCCAATGCTCGACTCGCCTTCGAAGGGAACCTGTTCGAGGGTGCTCGGGCCTGGTACTACAGTGTGGCTGGAGGGACGGGAGCAACTTTCCGTCTACCTCTCGAGGGGCCCAAGTGCCATATGAGCCTCAGCTTCTGCACTTGGTACTCCCAAGCCATCCAGACACCAGACTTTTTTCGGCGTCTTCATGCATCGAGAGCATCAATGCAAGTCTCGAGGCAAGGACAGAGTCCGGTAAACCGTCGAAACTCGTAGAACAGTACCTGAAGGCCCAGAAGGAGGTCGGGAGAAGAACGAGAAGGGAGCCACGAGCCACGGAGCCACGACCACCAAGGGCAGAGCCGCAAGCGACTAAGGCGGAGCCGCGAGCAACAAGGGCAGAGCCGCAAGCAACTAAGTCTCGACAGGCGGTGAGCAAGTGTCGTCAGGGCTCTACTTCTACTGCTGGGCCTGCCCGTAAGAAGGTGCTGAGAGACTTGGCGCCAGCAGTTTTTCTACCAGCGGCCATCCCTTCTGGTGTCAGGGAACTGAGGGAGGAGGATATAGCTGAAGAAGAAACTCCTCTAGTCCGTGTTCCCAGGTTACTTAGCAGAAGCCATGGGTCTGCGGAGGAAGGGGAGCTTGTTGATCGATCCACCGCCACTGACGAGGATGAGCAGCTAGAGGTCGACATCATGAGCGGAGGAGATGTCGATATTCTAGGGATTTTAGCTCATCCCGAGCCTTCTTCTACTCATGAAAGAAGAGATGAGGCACAGCAGTCGGGGTCTCCTTGTGTCTTCATCTCCAGTCCTCGGGCAATTGATCCCAGTCCTACCACTGGGGTAATTGGAGGCAAGGCTCCGGTTGCAGAGCTTCCTCGCGTTGAGCTGTCTTCTTCCTCGTACTCAGGGGAAGTGAGTTTGAAGATAAGGTCGACTATGGTGATGAACCCACTCTTCCTGATCCGAGCAAGTTCTCCCATATCTCGGAGGAAGAAATGTACGGGGGGGAACCGTTGACGGCGCCATCACCGTTGGCGACAGTTGCTCCCACTGCAGGTACTTTCTCCCGATTTCCTCTTTGGTTTTGAAGAAGGTGTCTTAACATTCTTCTTTTACGCTGCAGGGTTGGCTGAGGATACCGAGACTACAACCTCCTCGCATATCGAGGAGATGGTAAAAGAGGTGACCCAGCTCGAAGGAGTTGAGGCTTCGGTTGGCGAGACAACTTCGGAAGGGGCGATAGCGGAAACTAGGGAGCCCTCCGCTTTGCCGGAAAAGGAGGTACCCACTGAGGCTGGGGAAGCTCTCACTCTGCAGGATTCACCCAAGGGTTCGCTATCTCTGGACCTCCCAGGTGGTAAGGAAGTTCTGATATTTTGAATGTTTCGCTTTTCACCTTTGTGGCTAATGTTGTGGTCATTTGCAGAGAGAACTAAGGGGGCTCAGGTGGAGAGTCCAATGATTGATATCCCTCCAGAAGGCCACACGGCTCAGGTCTCGGCTGAAGTTTCTGAGGAGGAGGTTCCTGCAAAGATAGCACCTCTGGAAACGCCCGAGGCTACTTCTGCTCTAGCCGTATCGGTGGTCAGCACAACTCTTGTGCGAGAAGATCCGCCTTATCCCGTGACAGAAAAGGGGTCGGGAAGCTTCCCAAGTGGTGACGATATGGGGGAACTGGCACGCCAGATGGTGCAACAATTCTTTGCTTCGATGGGATCATGTATTGATCTCATCTTACGTGGAAGCAGCTCCTTCAATTTTGCCCGGACGCTTCTCAGAAATCTGGCCAAGAACGTCGAATTAACCAGAGGCCCCTCACTTGCCCAGGCGTGTCTGCGGGTGGTGGAGCAACTGGGAGATGACCTGCACGAGCTGAAGTCTTTGGAAAATGCCAGCTCTTCTAGTGAGGCCCAGGCCACCCTAACCCGGCTCTTAGCTGCTCAAGAACAAGAGCGACAGGAGGCAGAGGCACAAATAGATGCAGAGATCCGCAGCCTCGAATATTCCCAGGCTGAATGTCAGAAACTAACTGACGATTCAAGGGAATCCGAGATTGTCATGCAGAGCACGGAGCACGTCATCATCAGTGCTCGGGACACCATTGCCAAGGCTCGAGACACCATTGCCAAGGCAGAAGCTGTGCTTGCGATCAATGAGAAGAAGCTTGTTACCATCAAAGAGGAGCTTGCGGAGCAACAGGCGGCTAAGGCGCGAGCTGAAGAGAGTCTGTCTCTACATTCTTCCAGGGTGGAATCTTTGCGAGCGCAGCTGGCTGCAAAACCCTTCCTATCTGAAGAGGAGCTGCGGGTCCAAGCCATGATGGAGGCTGAGAAGGCACGTCAGATCAAGATGCATCATCTCAGGGAGCAAATTCGTTCCTTGGCGAACCAGGACATTTAGCCTTCTTTTTTTTCTTTTTTTTTTTGTAAAGAAAAGGACACTCTATTTATCAGAGTGTTTGTACCCACTTTTGATATAAAAAGGACATTTTTTGTTCCATCTTCTTTGCTTAGCTGTGGATGAATCCAACTTCTTGATCACTGGCTGTGAATACTGAACTTAGGTAAGACTAAGTTCTTTCAATGAAACGCAGCATCGACTCGCGGCCTCTGTTCACAGGGAGACGCGGGTATCAGTTCAGAAGAACTTGGGCAGAACCAAGTTCTTTGGGCGAAACGCAGCGTCGATCCATAGGGAGACGCGGCCATGAGTTCAGAAGGAGTTGGGCAGAACCAAGTTCTTTTGATGAAACGCAGCGTCAATCCATAGGGAGACGCGGCCATGAGTTCAGAAGGACTTAGGCAGAACCAAGTTCTTTTGATGAAACGCAGCGTCAATCCATAGGGAGACGCGGCCATGAGTTCAGAAGACGCGGCATCCGTCTGTAGGGAGAGACGCGGATCTGCTTCGCTAGGAAAGACGCGGATCAAGCAGACGCGAGGGACGCAGCCTTGTGCATTTCCATTAATCCCAAAATGGACTAAGTGTTCTCCTTTAAAAAGGACCCCGTTTGCTAAGGGGACGCGACTTTGCATCACGCGGACATTCCTCTAGGACGCGGGTGATCGTCATCCAATCTGGGGAGGGGACGCGAATTTTGGATACGGTTCTTCAGTCTGCGTCTTGGTGTAACCTCCCAGGCGTTACATACAGCCTGTCATAGAGATTTGATGTGATCTTCAAATCTCTATTGATGATCGGGAATGCAGATTTTCCGCTGTTTCCCGAAGCGGTTATCCACACGTCGGCTTCTTATTGGTCTTGAGCGTTAATTCCCTTTAATGAGAAATCGATGCGGGTGGTTGGAGATTGGTGCCTGCGACGGTTTTCGAAGCGGCGTTACACGCGTCAGACCCTAATTGGACCTTGACAATCGTGCGGTCTGAAAATCACCTAGAGGGGGGGTGAATAGGTGATAATGCTAATCAAAGGGCAATTTAAAAATTTAAAGCTATAACAATCACAATCAAGAATCACAAGATGAATGCAAGCAAGTAAGTATGATGAGCAAGTAATAAGTGCAAGCAAAGTAGAGTAAGAATTGCAAGAATGTAAACCAATCGCAAACACAAGGATATGTTATCGAGGTTCGAGCACTCAGCTCTACTCCCCGCCTTCCCCAAAAGGATTCCGACCACTTCCACTATCACAAAGATCTCAAATACAATGGAGTACCCAACTCCTACAATCTCAAGAACAAGTAATTATCTTGGTAGTCAAAAGACCACAAACTCTCTTTCAAATATCTCTTCCCTTACAAAGGTCCTTAGAGAATATTGAGTAGGAATGAAGCTCTTGTGTGTAAGGAGAAAAGAGAATTAAATCAGAGAGTATTTGAAAAACCCTTCAGAAAATTAGTGAGAAATTCAGCACAAAAACAAGAAACAGTCTCTTTTGAAAGCCTTAAACTTTTGAATTTTCTAGCAATAATTGTTATAACCAATCTCTCCCCAAACACCCTATTTATAGAAGAGGGCTAGGGTTTAGGGATAAAACATAATTACTGATGTTTAGGAGGTAATTAGATCAAAATATATCCTTAAACGAATTTTTAAACACAAAAGACAAAAATAAACAGCTCTTAAAAATCTGCCCGTTACTGTTCAAACGGTCAGATCGGTCGACTGGGCCGGTCGACCGGTAGTACAAAAATTCGACCGTTATAGGCTAGCGGTCGACCGACCCGGTCGACCGATAAAACCTGTGAGCAAAAACAATAGTCCGGTCGACCGCCCCCGTCGACCGACAGACATGCACATGGATACGTGCATCTGCCAGAACTTCGGTCGACTGGTCCGGTGGACTGGACCAGACTGACACAGACTCGGTCGACTGCTCCGTCGACCGGATCAGGTCAAAAATTGATTTTAGAAAAGAAAACAAAGAGGATTTTAATTTTAACAAAAATACTTTTGAACAGGGAATAGTATAAAACATAAATATATATCTGTAGGCAAAACTTGTATGCAAAATATTTTTGTATAATTTATAAGAAATTATTTTGGAATAAGCATGTGCGCAAAAACGTGTGTGATAGAGCTTCAAACCTATCCACTATTCTTTAACATACTATAAACTGAAAAACAATTACATGAAGACTTCTTGAGCTATCTTCAAGTCTTTGAGCCATCCAATGCCTTGCTAGTGCCTTCTCTTCTATGATCCTTCCTTGATGTGCAATTTGCCTTCCTTGCTTTGTGGAACTTAGAAGTTCTTGCAATAGCTAAGCAAATGGTCTCTAAACATGGTACAAACCTGAAACTTATCTTAACAAACTTGTTAGTACCAAATAGCACTAATTTGGTTTGTCATCATCAAAACACAAACAATTGGAGAGTGTAACTCTTGGGCCAACAATCTCCCCCTTTTTGATGATGACAAAACAAATAGGCTATTGACAAAAATGTAGGGAGGAGAAAACTCCCCTCAAATTATGCTATACATAAACACAAGAATATGCTCTAGATACCAATAATTGAAATGATGCACCAATTATTGAAACTAATATAAAACACAAAAATTGCTCTTGATACCAAAAATACCAAAACAACTAAACACAAGAATACATGAATTCAAAAACTCATACATACATAAACATAAAACTCATAAAACAAATCTTTAAAATTAAAGCATATAAATTCATATGGAACCAAGACCAAATGAACTTATTTTTGTCATGTAAACTTATTCTCCCCCTTTTTGTCATACATCAAAAAGGGTTATGAAAAACATGTCTATTCAATAATACAAACATTAAGTTCACAAATAAACGAAAATCTAGCAAAATCAAGGGGTTTAGTGAAAATATCGGCTAGTTGTAAATCCGTGGAAACATAATCAATATCTATATCACCTTTCTCAAAATGATCTCTAAGAAAGTGATATCTAATCTCAATGTGCTTGGTCTTACTATGTTGATTTGCATTTTTGTCATGTGTATAGTACTAGTATTATCACAAATATTTTTATATGATCAAAGTGCAAATCAAAATCAAGGAGAGTATGTTTCATCCAAAGGACTTGTGCACAACAAGCCCCCGCGGCAACATACTCCGCCTCGGCGGTTGAGAGAGCTACGGAATTTTGCTTCCTAGAGGACCATGAAACAAGACAATTACCAAGAAATTGACATGTCCCACTAGTACTCTTTCTATCTACTCTACAACCCGCATAGTCGGCATCCGAATAACTAGTCATAGAAAAATCTATAGTTTTCGGATACCAAAGACCCATTCCAATAGTGCCCTTAATATAACGAATAATGCGTTTTACCGCAATAAGATGAGACTCTTTAGGACACGATTGAAATCTAGCACAAAGACACACACTAAACATGATATCCGGCCTACTTGCCGTCAAATATAAAAGACTTCCTATCATACTTCTATATAATTTAATATCAACATTTTTACCTTGTTCATCCTTATCAAGCTTGGTTGTAGTTGCCATTGGAGTGTTGCAAGCCTTTGATCCTTCAAGCCCAAACTTCTTTACTAGCTCCTTTGCGTACTTGGCTTGGTTAATGAAGGTTCCGTCTTGCAATTGCTTGATTTGGAGTCCAAGAAAGAAATTTAGCTCACCCATGGAAGACATTTCAAATTCTAGTTGCATTACCTTCTCAAAATCCTTGCATAAAAGCTCATTAGTAGATCTAAAAATTATATCATCAACATAAATTTGCACAATTAAAATATCATTATCAACATGCTTAGTAAAAAGAGTTGTGTCTACTTTGCCTTTAATAAAATCATTTGAAATGAGAAACTAGAAAGCCTTTCATACCAAGCTCTTGGAGCTTGTTTCAATCCAACAAAGCTTTATCAAGTTTAAAAACAAAATCGGGATGAACATGATCAATAAAACCGGGAGGTTGAGAAACATAAACTTCTTCATTAATAAAACCATTTAAAAATGCACTTTTTACATCCATTTGAAAAAGTTTAAAATTTTTAAAACATGCAAAAGCTAGTGTCATCCGTATGGCTTCAAGCTGTGCTACGGGTGCAAAGGTCTCCTCAAAGTCAATTCCCTCAACTTGAGTGTAACCTTGGGCCACTAACCTAGCTTTATTCCTAATGACATTTCCGGACTCATCCATCTTGTTTCTAAAGATCCACTTAGTACCAATTATTGGTCTATCGTGGGGCTTAGGAACAAGGTGCCAAACTTGGTTGCGCTCAAATTGATTGAGTTCCTCTTGCATGGCAAGCAACCAATATGGGTCCGTCTCGGCTTCGAGAATGCCTTTGGGTTCAAAATGAAAATGAAAGCAAAGTTACCACATAGGTCATGGAGTTTGGAGCGCGTTGTGACTCCTTTAGATGCATCACCCAAGATGAGCTCCTTAGGATGATTTGTAGCGTATCTCCAAGCTTTAGGAAGCGGTTGAGTGCTTTCCTCCTTATCCTCTTGAACTTCACCAATAGGGTCTAGCTTTTCTTCTTGAGCGGGTGAGTCCTTCAAGGATAGTCTCTCCAAGTCTTCACCTAATGGTTCATCTCTACAACATTCTCAACAACCACATTAGATTCTTCAAATTTACATGCATGGATTCTTCAATGGTTTGAGAAGATCTAATGAAAACTCTATATGCTTTGCTAGTAGAGGAATATCCAACAAAGATAGCCTCATAAGCCTTAGCATCAAATTTACCCAAATTATCCTTAGTATTCAAAACAAAACATTTGCATCCAAAACTTTAAAATATGCAACATTTGGTTTTCTAGAATGATACATTTCAAAAGAAGTTTTTGAAGAATTTTTGCATAAATAAATACGATTCGATATATAGCATGCGGTGTTTACGGCCTCGGCCCATAAATATTGAGGGAGGTCATATTCACTTATCATTGTCCTAGCCATCTCTTGAAGTGTTCTATTTTTCCTTTCTACAACTCCATTTTGTTGTGGAGTTCTAGGACAAGACATTTCATGCTTAATTCCCTTTTCATCACAATAAGTCATGAAGAGTTGGTTAACAAACTCACCACCTCTATCACTCCTTATTCTCAAAATCGGAAAACCCTTTTCTTTTTCAACTCTTTTTCGAAAAATCTTAAAATGAGAAAAAGTTTGATCTTTATGTTGCAAAAAGAAACCCAAGTAAAACGGGAGAAATCATCAACTAAACAAATGCAAATCTACTTCCATTTAAACTTTTAATTTTAGTTGGTCCAAAAAGATCCATATGAATTAATTCTAAAGGCCTAGTTGACATGATATCCTTGATTGGTTTAAAGGAAGACTTGGTTTGTTTCCCAAGTTGGCACGCACCACAAATACGGTCTTTCTCAAAATTCAAGCAAGGTATACCCTTCACCAATTCCTTTGAATTAATCCTAGAAATATGGTCAAAAATGCATGTCCTAATCTTCTATGCCAAAGCCAAGAATTTTCATCAAAGCATTCAAGCATTTAGTAGAACAATCTAAATTAAGCATGTCAATAATATAAACATTATTATCATGAAAACCGGTGAGAATACAAACATCGTTTAACATCAAAAATCTTACAAGAAGTATCATCAAAAACAACTTTAAGTCCACGATCACAAAGTTGACTAATACTAAGCAAATTATGTTTTAAACCATCTACTAAAATAACATTCTCATAATAGGAGATGCACCAATTTGAATGTTACCTATACCGATGATAGTTCCTTTGGAGTCATCCCCGAAGGTGACGGTGCCACCTTCCATGTACCTTGATAGGGTTGTGAAGTTGTTGATGTCCCATGTCATGTGTCTTGAACAACCACTATCAAGGTACCACCGCTCCCTACGTCTTGGAGCTTTGGTGTGTACCTACATCAAACAATTTAAGACTTGATTTTTGTACCCACATTTTCTTGGGTCCTCTAGGGTTAGTGTCATGAACCCAAACAAGATTATTTGTTCTATTTAGTTGATCATAACAAAACTTAGCTAAATGTCTATTTTTACCACAATATGTGCATCTATACACTCTACCATATTTAAAAGCATAGTGAGTGTGTGATTTGTGAGCATGAGCATTGTGAGCATGAGCATGAGAGGTGTTAGCATGAGAATTTTTAGCTTGTGAAGTGTTAGCATGTGAAGTGTGCTTTTTAGAAAACATGTTCTCAAGTTTCTTAGTATTGAAAGCACAATCATTTAAAACTTTTTCGAAATCATTCATTTTGGATTTAAAAGAAGAAATTTCTTTTTCATCAATAATAGGAGATTTTGCCTTACAAGTACTCTTGTAGGCACAAAATTCTTTTTGCATGGAAATGAAATTAGAAGAAACATCATCTTTTTCTTTAGAAACAATGGCAAGTTGATTCTTAAGAAAAGCAACTTCTTTTGTAATTTTAAGCATTCAAGTTTCTTATTATCATAAGTTTCAGAAAGTTCTACAAAGGCATGAACTAGAACTTCCTTACTTAGTTCATCATCTTCATCATCAAGGGATTGAGGGTTACTTAGGTGTGTTTGCCATGAAACACATATTAGCTTGATCCACCTCCTCTTCGGACTCGCTTTCCGAATCCCATGTTGCTTTGTAGGCTTTCTTCTCCTCCGGTTTCTTTGGCTTGAAGGAGGAAGTCATCTTCTTCTTGAACTCCGGACAATCCGCCATGATATGTCCGGGTTTGCGGCAATTATAGCAAATGATCTTCCGCTCCTCTTTGCCTTCGAATCTTCTCCGGAAGTTGAACTTGTTCTTTCGGTACAACCTCTTGACATTCCGCACAAGTAGAGTTAGCTCCTCATCTTCTTCTTCGTCTTCATCATCGTCATCATTGTGGATGAAGTCTTGAAGGCTATGGATTTCTTCTTTGAAGTAGTGGCTTCTTCTCTTGCCTTCTTCTCCATCTCATGGGTCTTTAGGTTCCCAATGAGACTAATGATGTCCATCTCGTCCTTGTCGTTCAACTCCTTTAAGGTGGTGGCCTTGATCTCCCATGAAGAAGAAGCGCCCGAATCACTTTCCGCACCTTTTGATCGTTGGAGATGTCATCACCTAATGAAGAAAGACCATTAGTGATTTTAGTGAAACGAGTAATCATACTATCAATAGATTCTTCATCAAGCATTTTGAATGACTCATATTGGGACCTCAAGAGATCTATTTTAGCTCTCTTGACTTGTGAAGTCCTTCGTGTGTGACCAATAAATGTTGCCAAATCTCATAGGCGGATTGGCAATGATTACCCGTGTAAGGTCATCCTCATTCAAGGCGGTTAAAAGGGAGTTTTGGGCTTTGGAGTTAGCCTCATATTCTCTAAAGTTAAAGTCGGTCCAAGTGCTCTCATCACTATCGGGTGCTACATAGGGTTTAGTCAAGGACTTGGCCACTAAGCTACCCAAAGATTGTAAAAATATAGTCATCCTAACCTTCCAAATTGGGAAATTAAGTCCATCAAATTTAGGAGGGGTTTTGATGTTATCGGCCATGTTTACTAGTGAATGAATGGATGAATGAAAATGTTGATTAGCAATATTTTAAGGATCTCTCTATGGATGTTAAGCCAAACCTAGAGTCCAAGCTCTGATACCAATTGAAAATCACCTAGAGGGGGGGTGAATAGGTGATAATGCTAATCAAAGGGCAATTTAAAAATTTAAAGCTATAACAATCACAATCAAGAATCACAAGATGAATGCAAGCAAGTAAGTATGATGAGCAAGTAATAAGTGCAAGCAAAGTAGAGTAAGAATTGCAAGAATGTAAACCAATCGCAAACACAAGGATATGTTATCGAGGTTCGAGCACCCAGCTCTACTCCCCGCCTTCCCCAGAAGGATTCCGACCACTTCCACTATCACAAAGATCTCAAATACAATGGAGTACCCAACTCCTACAATCTCAAGAACAAGTAATTATCTTGGTAGTCAAAGACCACAAACTCTCTCTTTCAAATATCTCTTCCCTTACAAAGGTCCTTAGAGAATATTGAGTAGGAATGAAGCTCTTGTGTGTAAGGAGAAAAGAGAATTAAATCAGAGAGTATTTGAAAACCCTTCAGAAAATCAGTGAGAATTCAGCACAAAAACCAAGAAACAAGTCTCTTTTGAAAGCCTTAAACTTTTGAATTTTCTAGCAATAATTGTTGTAACCAATCTCTCCCCAAACACCCCTATTTATAGGAGAGGGCTAGGGTTTAGGGATAAAACATAATTACTGATGTTTAGGAGGTAATTAAATCAAAATATATCCTTAAACGAATTTTTAAACACAAAAGACAAAAATAAACAGCTCTTAAAAATCTGCCTGTTACTGTTCAAACGGTCAGATCGGTCGACTGGGCCGGTCGACCGGTAGTACAAAAATTCGACCGTTATAGGCTAGCGGTCGACCGACCCGGTCGACCGATAAAACCTGTGAGCAAAAACAATAGTCCGGTCGACCGCCCCGGTCGACCGACAGACATGCACATGGATACGTGCATCTGCCAGAACTTCGGTCGACTGGTCCGGTCGACCGGACCAGACTGACACAGACTCGGTCGACTGCTCCGGTCGACCGGATCAGGTCAAAAATTGATTTTAAAAAAAAACAAAGAGGATTTTGATTTTAACAAAATACTTTTGAACAGGGAATAGTATAAAACATAAATATATATCTGTAGGCAAAAACTTGTATGCAAAATATTTTTGTATAATTTATAAGAAATTATTTTGGAATAAGCATGTGCGCAAAAACGTGTGTGATAGAGCTTCAAACCTATCCACTATTCTTTAACATACTATAACTGAAAAACAAATTACATGAAGACTTCTTGAGCTATCTTCAAGTCTTTGAGCCATCCAATGCCTTGCTAGTGCCTTCTCTTCTATGATCCTTCCTTGATGTGCAATTTGCCTTCCTTGCTTTGTGGAACTTAGAAGTTCTTGCAATAGCTAAGCAAATGGTCTCTAAACATGGTACAAACCTGAAACTTATCTTAACAAACTTGTTAGTACCAAATAGCACTAATTTGGTTTGTCATCATCAAAACACAAACAATTGGAGAGTGTAACCTCTTGGGCCAACACGGTCATTAAGGCCGGTGGTTCAGATTAGGAAGATCATTAATTGCGTTATCGGGGCTGCTATAAATAGGGCGCACCCTCTCCTTCACCCAATCTTTGGACTGTTTTTTTTTTTTGAGAGCGGCGCTCTGAGAACCTTCATCCTCTTCAGAGTATTGTCTCCATGGATGAGGATGGCTCTGTGGATGAAGATGACTCAGGGCTTGTATGCTCCTGTTTGGTCTCTTCGGGGCAGAGTGTCTCTCTGATCATCTTGCACGTCCGCGTCTGGACGCAGAGAGCCCAACTCTTGGTAAGAAGCCTCTGTTGGTACGCCGTCCCGATTAGCCATGATATTTTAATCTACCAACGCCTGTACCTTGGCATCATCATTATCTGGACCCCTCACGAAGTCTGTGTTGGTGCATTCCTTCTGAAATTTGCGCCACAGACTCGAACTTCTCTGGACGCGAGTGCAGGGTCTTTGGCACTTGGCGCTGGCTTTGTTCACAGCTTGCGTTTCAAAGCCACTGTCTTGGGGCGTTTTATAGCCACTGCCTTGGACGAATTCCAAAAGGTTTCAGACCCGAGCCTTGCAACTCTTGTTCACTTCAATAAGGAGATGGCAACTTTCGGCGTCTGTGCCTTTTCGGCGTCTGTGCTTTCGACTTGGG